>JAODPA010066851.1:0-10770 GCA_025585075.1 Nepenthes mirabilis
AATTTGTTAGAATGTATTAGAAAATTTTTTACAAATTATTGTAAGACAATTTTATTCTATTATATGAATGCCATTTGTGTATTTTTGATCAATATAAATTTAATATTTGTATTTGATGCGTACATGGATTCGACTTCGAACAGATTTGGATTTGCCTGACTGTTTGTCTGTTCACCGAGTCTGAACCCTATGCACTATTACAAAAAAAAAGAGGTCAGGTGTCGGCAGAATGTTGTCCCATAAAAAATACTCCGACGCTCAAATCAGTAACAATCTTTCGAATTTGTAAGAAGGTGAATTGGTAAGTAAAAGAGAGAGAGCGAGAATGAGATTGGTGAGAGTGTTGGCCTATAGATGTAGAGACGTTCTCGTGACTCGTTGAGAATATAGTTTTCGACTCGAGGTTCGCAAGGAACGAGTGGAAGCTACGTCCTGAAAGCGTGAAAACTTAGGAGGACGGCTCATAGGGAGTGGGAGAAGTCTCTGTAATTTGGAGGTTTGGAGTGGGATTAGAAGGTGAGCGAATGAGAGAAAGTATGTTCAAGCACTACGCTGTATTTTGAGTTTGTGTGCATGTCTAAGATCGTGTCAAAAAGCTTGTCTTTCCAGAGTGGAGACTCTGGGTTTTAATAGACGGTGGGGATTGCGACCTTCCTTGGCTAGGGAGGCGTGATCCCTAGCCTGGTGTTAGGCGGCCTTCTTTGAGTAGGTAGGTTTAACTGGCATGATCTGATGGGATCGTTTTCTTTCTAAGCGGGTAACGGATCTCCAGATTATCTGCCTTCCGTTTGTGTTTTTGTGACCGTTAGACTCCATTGTTGGCAAGAAGAGAGAATCTGGCGCCTTCCTCATGGGAGGACGCTGAATCCGTTGATGCCTTTTTAGAGGACATCGGCTTTAAGGAAAGCATGAAATCAGGGAAAAGATCGTTGCTTGTCGTGTACGGGAACGCCTGTCAAACTGGGCCTGACCCATATTAGGTTTAACGTCTTTTCCCGGCCTGCTGCTATAGTACTTTCTGTCCATAAAAATGTTGACCGTCTTGAAAGAGCGCATTGGCCTTTGTTTGGTGCACCGGGCGGTCAACGATTGCGTTGACCGCCTAATGCCCGTCTGGGCTTTTCTGGACTTTGGGCCGTTTTTTTATTAGGCCTACCAGATATGGGCCTACCCATCACTAGCCCCCATACTGGTGGTTAGGATTCTGGCCTCCAGTATATTTATGATGGGATGTGCTTATTTTTGCTGGCGGAGTTGTCGCCCGTCTAAAGAGGAGCCATGAGTACTTCTAAAATATCGATCGGGTTTGTTGACCGTTCTTGGGAAGTTTCCAAGCAACTTGGAGAAGGAAGCGTTGGTCATTAGCCGTCCTGTCAAAAAAGTGCGTCATGTGTTTCTATGCGGTACGTTCAAGTTCCCGATATTTAATGAGCCAGGGGATCTGATTCGACAGCCTTCTTTTTGGGAAATGACACGCGGTGATAATGATGGCATAGGCTTTCGAGACGGTTTCATGTTTACACGGGTTTTTAAACCATCTGCTTGCTTCATTTTGAATTTCTTGTGCCTTCCGTGTTTCTTCGTCTTCCTTGTTCCGTTTGAGAAGAAGAAAAACCCTAACTCTGACGATGGCTTCTGTCATCGACATCGCCTCAGTTTTGAGAGAAAATGACGTGAAAGTCCTGTACGTTGAGTTCAACATTCCGCAAGAGATCGCCTTCCGCGTTCCAGGGAAGGACAACAGAGCTTTCTTGCCGCCCATGGTCACGAAACCCATTTGAGAAGTGGGCTCCGCCTTCCAATCCCTGACGTGCTAATGTCAATTTTTCGGGCGCTTCAGGTCCCTATCACTCAGTTTCGTGCCAACGCCGTCAGGTACTTGTGCTCCCTTTGCATTTTTCTTTGTCAACATTCGAGGCTGTTGACGATGTCCTTGGTGAGGGGATCTTTAAGATCAATCAGGGAGTGGAGTGGATCTCTTTAACCCCCCGCGGCGGTCTCAAGATTAGCACCGCCATATATGACTCCCTCAAGAACTGGAAGAATTGGTTCTTTTTCGTTAATGTGGGAGAGTCTTAGCCCTTGCCCAAGGAGTGGGGTCAAGTGCCTGAGGTGTATACAGGGGCGCCTTCAGAGGCGGAGACGGCATCCCTGGAGTGGCTGATTAAGCTGGTGGAGAAGAATCTGGGAGACTTTCGGAAAGACAACTTGGTTTCTCGTGTGGAGGCAAAGAAGGCCAACTAGGAGCCTCCATCCCTAGTACAAAAATTGAAAATCTCGCAACCACAGGTCTTATAGAAAAAGAAGAGGAAGAAGGGTTTTATTATTAGTCCCCGCCCATCCGATTCAAATCCTCCCAGTCCAAGACAAAAGAGGGCGGCCTTGGTGGCTCTTTCTTCGTTGTCCTCAGGGCCTAACTACCTCTCTGCTAGACATTTTGCGGGCGTTGGCGCCGTATCTGGGGTAGAAGTGGAGTTGACCCTTGAGGCTTATGAGGCCAGGTTGAGTAGCGGCGTTATTTTGGCGCAGCCCACGCCATTGGGGTTGACTAGGGAGCCACCCATCAAGTCGCCTGGGCTGCAGGAGCCATCAGTTGGATCGCCTGTTATGGTAATTCCGGCAAAGCAGTAGGAGCAGATTTTGGAGCCCCCCGCTGTTCCCAGGGAACCAGCCAGGAGGGAGGACACTTCAGAGGATTTCATGGCGGAGTTTATGGCTGAGGTCACCGCCAGCCTTGCTGACGTGGGCCCCCTTCCTGGGTCACCGCCTTTTGCATCGGAATTGGGTGCGAGGCCAGACAGGCCAGCACGGAGAATTTGAGAGAAATAAATTCTGTTGCCCACCTTATCTTTTGATTTGCCTTTTTTAAACCACTTTTTTTTGCAAGCAGACAAAGTATCGAGCGCAGTTGCTAAGGCGCTCAGGCAGAGAGACTTGGTGATCTTTGATAGGGACAGGGAGATCACCTAACTCGATGCTAAGCTAGTAGCTCTAGGGGCAGAGTACTGAGAGGATGCGGTGGCCTTGGAATCTGTTCTGGTAGACATGGAGGCAGAGAACTTGAGCTTGAAAGTAGAGGTTGCCTATTTGAAGGAGGAGAACGAGCGAGCTAAAGGGCGCCTTGATAAACTTGCTGGGCAAATGGCGGCCTTAGAGAATGACCTGAGCCTCCGTATCCGTCCCCACGAGGTTGAGGGCATGATGCTGGTGCGGTTATGGGAAGGATTCCTAGTGCGGTTGTGCGGTTGAGGACATTAGCTGACGTCTTGTGCGGTTGGTTGATCCTGACTTCCTCATGGATCTTATTAATTTGTCTAACCGGTCAGCATAGTGTCGCAATAGCCTCATGAGGGAGCCTTGAGATAGACAAGGGCCACCGCCACCTCCATAGCTTTTTATGATTGTAATTTTTTTATATCTTTTTAAAATTTAATGATGTATCTTACCCTTTAGTAATAATACAAGTAGCATTGTGTTTGTCACACGCTCTTGCTTTTGTATTTTGCTTCTTTGCCTTTCTTGGCGGCCAACTGGGTAGGATTCCTGCGAGTTGGCCGCCCGCCTTGCTTTTTGGGCATTGATGGCATTTTCTAGGCAGTCGCGTGTGTTAAGCCGGCTCGAAATTCACCTGTGAGTAATGCTTGGGAGCGTTGCCTAGGTATAGACTTAGACGGCCTGCTTTGGTGGAGCGTTTTATTCCAGTCGACCATCGTTGGTTGATCACGCTATCTACTTATGAAAGAGGTCGTCGCGTGTGTTGTGTTAGCTTCCTAAGATTTTTTCGACCGCTAATAAGCCACTTGGATGACCAAGGTTTAGATACGACCACTTATGAGCCGCTTGGATGACCAATGTTTAAATTCGACCGCTCATGAGCCATCTGGATGACCAGGGTTTATATACGACTGCTCATGGGCCGCCTAGATGAACAGGGTTTAATAACGAAAGGGTGAAGACCCTCTCGACTTAGGGGCAGCCTAGGTCGATTCGAACCTGCAATGAAAGCCACATATATATATGCACAGGTAGTATGCTAAGGAAACACTTATTTTTCTAATTGAATCGTGTACACAAATGATCACATATAATTATGCAAGATACATACCTGGGTCCCTACTGGAAGTAGTGTTTGAGGTGGATCGCATTCCACATCTGTGAGACCAACTTTCTGTCCTGGTTTCGGAGCTTGTATGCCCCGTTTTGCAGGACGGTGGAGATTAGAAAAGGCTTTTCCCAATTCGGGGAGAGCTTGTTCCGACTGGCCACCTTTCCTGTGGCCTCGATACTCCGTAAGACCAAGTCTCCGACATCGAACTACCTCGCTTTCACCTTGTTATTGTAGTAGCGGGCGTCTCGATATTGGTAAGTTGTAGTCCGTATTCTGGTGACATCGCAGGCTTCTTCTAGCAAGTCTAGGTGTTCCTGAATTTTTTGGGAGTTACCCTACGGATCGAAAGATTCCACCCCAAGATTAGGGAGCCATATTTTGATTGGGATCACCGCTTTAGTCCCGTAGCAGAGGCTGAAGGGCATCTCACGCGTTGGTTCCTTTGGAGTTGTTCAGTAAGACCAAAGGACTGAGGCGAGCTCGTCTACCTAGGAGCCCTTGCGTCCTCCAACTTGGTCTTGAGTCCGTGGAGTAGCGTTCGGTTCGTGATCTCCACCTGTCCATTCGCTTGGGGGTATGCTACTGAAGTGTGGACCAGCCTAATGTTAAGGCTGGTGCAATACTTGGTGAAACGTTTTCCTGAAAATTGGGTTCCTTTGCTAGTCATAATGACCTCTGGAACGCCAAATCTGCTGATGATATTCTAGCAGACGAACTCAAGTGCGTTATGTTCTGTGATTTTGGCCAGCGAGACGGCTTTAACCCACTTCGTGAAGTAGTTGAGGCCTACTATGATTAATTTTCTTTGCCTGGTTGCAATGAAAAATGGGCCAAGAATGTCAAACCCCATTATGCAAAGGGCCACCGTGCTTAAAGGGATTTCAGCTCAGCAGACGGCTGGTGGCGAAGTTTGCTGTGAAGCTGGCAGCTTTTGTAGCTTTTTACAAACTCGAGTGCATCCTTTTTTATCGAGAGCCAACAGTAGCCCTGCTGCATGATCTTGAATGCTAAGTTTTTGTCGCCCACGTATGATCCATAAATCCCAAGGTGCGCTTCACTCAAGACGTAGTCCGCCTCTTCTGGGGTTAGGCAATGGAAGTACGGAGTTGAGTAGCCGCGGTGATACAGCCGCCCCGTCGACTATAGTGTGCCAGCCAGCCGTTCTCTTTATCCGCTTGGCCTCTTCTGCGTCTTCTAGCAACGTTTCGTCTGCTAGATACCTTAGGTAGGGTGTCGTCTAGTTTTCTATCTCAGAGACTTGTATTGCCTCCTGTCCCTCTATATTGGGAGCGTTTAGGACCCTCCTCATGTTCCTCGAGTACCGTTCTGGACTTTCAGTTGCCGCTGCTCTTGCCAACTGATCGGCCTTCCAGTTTTTAGTTCTGGGAACTTGGACCAAGGTTAGATTATCGAAGTTGTGGATGGCCTCCCTTGCCCTGGCTAAGTATTTGGCCATATGTGGGTTGCTTGCCTCAAAGTTTCCATTAATCTGGTTGACGATCAGCTTAGAGTCACTGTAAATGGCCAGTCGCTTGGCTGAGTACTCCTTTGCTAATCTTAACCCGACTAGCAAGGCTTTGTATTCGGCAACATTGTTGGTGGCCGGAAAGTTGAGTCTAAGGGAGTATTTCACCTCAAACCTGTCAGGGGTTGTGAGGACTACTCCCGCTCCACTGCCCGTGTCTGTGGATGATCCGTCTATATAAAGCACCCATTCTAGAGTCTCCATGCGTTGTTCCGCGTTCTCTGAGGGCTGTTCTTCGAGAATCGGGGTCGTGATCTCAACAATAAAGTCGGCTAGAGCCTGCGCCTTTATGGCTGGCCTGGGCCTGAACTTATTGTTGAACTCGCTCAATTCGATAGCCCACTTTACCAATCGTTCAGAAACATCACGCTTCTGGAGTATGCTCTTTAGAGGCTGGTCAGTGAGAACTACGATGCGGTGTGCCTGAAAGTAGAGCATTAGTTTTCTGGCGGAGAATATGAGCGCTAAGGCTAACTTTTCTGTACGCGGGTAGCGTGTTTCTGGGCCAGTCAGTGTTTTGCTCACATAGTAGACCGGCCGTTGGGTATCGGAGTCCTGGCTTACGATGATGGAGTTGAGGGACACCTTTGATACTGTCAAGTAGAGGTACAGCTCTTCGCCGACCTTAGGTGACATTAGTAATGGTGGGCTAGCCAGGTATTGTTTCAACTCATTGAAGGCCGTCTGGCAATCTACCGTCCATTGGAACCCGTTTGATTTTGTTCCCCACAGAGCCTTAAAGAATGGCTGATACTTATCACCAGACTTTGTTAGGAAGCGGGACAAGGCTGCCAACCATCCAATTAGTTGGTAGACATCCTTGACGCTCCGTGGGGGAGCCATGTCCACGAGGGCCTTGATCTTCTCTAGGTTTGCTTCAATCCCTCGTTGGGAGACCATGAAACCCAAGAATTTTTCCGAGGCTATCCCGAAGATGCACTTAGTCAAATTTAGCTTCATTTGATACTCGCGAAGCACCTCAAATGACTTCGCCAGATCGTAGATATGATTGCCTGTAATTCTGCTCTTGACAAGCATGTCGTCAAAATAGACTTTCATATTGCGGCCGATCTGTTTTTTGAATATTTTATTTACCAGTCGTTGGTATGTGGTTCCTACATTCTTCAATCCAAAGGGCATTACCTTATAGCAGTAAATCCCCCGGTCTATCATGAACGAGGTATGCTCTTCATCCTTTAGACTCATCCGGATCTGGTTATAGCTTGAGTAGGCATCCATGAAGCTCAACAGTTCATATCCGGACATTGAGTCTACCAACAGGTCAATCCTGGGTAAGGAAAAGCTGTCCTTTGGGCTGACATTATTAACGTCAGTGAAATCGATGCACATTCTTTACTTCGTGTTGCTCTTCTTTACCAAGACTACGCTGGAGAGCCAATCAGGGTATTGAACCTCCCTGATGAATCCAGCATCTAGTAGTTTCTTCACTTCCTCTCGGATGGCGATCAACTTTTTTGCTGAGTTGTTTCTCCGCTTCTACTTGATGGGTCTTCAGTTCGGGTCAAGGCCTAGCTTGTGGACAATTACCCGGTCTGGAATCCCAGGCATGTCAGCGGGAGTCCATCCAAAGATGTCAGCATTCCGTCGTAGGAATGTGATTAATTCTTCACATAGCGCACCGATGAGTGAGCCACCGGTTTGTATGCACCTTTCTGGATCGTCCAGATTTAGTGGGACTAGGTTGATTGCCTTGCCAGATTGCGCCTGCTGCAAGGTTATCTTGTCTCGATGGTCAAGTTCTCTGACTGCTTTGGTGCTGTCATTAGGAGCGATTTGGGACATGTAGCACGTCCGTCCAGTGACTTGGTTACCCAGTACTTTGCCCACACCATATGGCGTTAGAAATTTTATTTTGAGGTGTGGTATTGAAGTGACGGCCCCAAACGCTGTTAGGCACGTCTGGCCTAGTATTGCATTGTATGTAGAGGGCAAGTCGACTACCAAGAAGGTTAGTATGTGACTCGCCGTTCTCGGGTACGTTTCTAGGGTGACTTCTAGTTGGATCGTCCCTTAAACGGGCATAGGTTTGTTGTCAAGGCTATATAATGGGCCTTCTGCAGATTTTAACTAACTCTTTTTTAAACCGAGTTTAAAAAACATATCGAGGTAAAGCAAATCACGAGAACTTTTATTATCAATAAATACTCATTTCATCTGATAGTTAATGCTACTATCGGAAACGAGTGCTGATACAATAAGGGGGTCTGAATGAGGCAAAACTACATGCGTCAGGTCATCGTCACTAAAACTAATGACGTTGTCAGTAGTACGTTGCTTCTTCCTCCCTGCATGCTGGTCCCTGTTGTCCGCCGAATTCTTGATCTGCCGGGTGGTGATTATGTTGACCACTCCTGCCGCGACCCGAATTCATGGTGGAGAGGACCCCGATCCTTCTCCGCCTTCGTTGCCAGAGCTCTAACCAGGGCCTTTGACAAACTTGGTGAGATGGCCCCTTCTAATCAGTTCCTTAATCTATCACTGAAGGGTCTTGCAATCCTCTATGGAGTGCCTGGGAGATCGATGAAAATCGCAGTACTTGGCCAGATTTTCTCCCTCTGCCTTCTTAAGTGGTTTTGGCTACTTAAGGAACTTCTCCCCATGGATCTGCATGAGGACGTTTGAGCGCACGTCAGTCAAGGGCGTTAAGCTAATGGGTCCGTAGTCCTTGCGCTCTGGCGGCCCAATCCTGTGGCGCTTTTGGTGGGAGTGATTACCACCGTTGTGTTTCCTCTTTCCTTCAGGCAAGAAAGAGTGAGGCTGTTCTGGCTGGTCAGAATGTTTTGACTCATTGGCCTCCTCTACTGCCGCGTAGGCCCTGGTGATAGACTTCGCTTCCCGAAAGGTCTACAGATTCTTATGTGCTAGGTGCCTGAAGAACTCTCTATGCGCCAGTGCCGAAATGAAACTGTCCAGTTTCATTTTTTTGTGAGTCGGGGCATCCGCTTAGTTTCTGCCACGAAGCGATCTAGGAACCTCCGTGGGTTCTCTTCATGCTTCTGCTTAATGTACGACAGATGCCATGATTGTTTTTCCTCCCTGCGGCTAGAGGCATACTCAGACAAGAAAAGATCCGCAAGCTCATGAAAGCTTCAGATCGAGTCTGAGGGAGATGATGGAACGAAATTTGCGCATCCCCCTTTAAAGTGAGTGGAAAGTAGCGACACATGGCTATGTCCTCCAGCCCTTGTAAACCCAGATCGGTGCGGAAGTGAGCGAGATGATCGATAGGATCTGCACTCCCATCGTGAGAGTCAAGGGCTGGCATTTTAAACTTCATTGGCATAGGATGGTTTAAGATCTTTGCTGTGAAGGGAGATCTATCGATGTTGGCTACGCGCTCGTCGTCTTTGAAGACGCAGTTCCATATCTTCTCCAGCCGTAGATCTGCTGGAGTGGCGTTAGCAGATCTTTTGGAGTTGAGATATGCCGTCAACTCCGTTCTCTCCCTAACTTGTTCATCAGCCAGGTGGCTGCTATCTCTGGCTAATCTAGTGGCCCGGGAGGCTCCCTCCTGAGCCTGGGGCCTAGATTCCACCCGAGAGTATCTAGGGTTCCTTCGTTCCGGACCTTCCTATGAAGTAGAGCTGGTTCCTCGCTCCTGGTGCCTTAAATGGCTTTGGGCGCGTGAGGACACTAGTGCGGGAGCGTTGGTTAGCCTTCCAATCCATCGGGCCGGCACTTTCTTTCTCTGGCCTCCTCATCTGGATGCCGGTGCTGGGGCCACTGCCGGCGTAGCCCCCAGTTGTGCTTGCTTTTGGTGGGAGCAGAGTATCTGGAGTATTCTGTTTGTATCATGCATATGCTCCGCCAAGTTATGGAAAAAATATGCTGGAATTTCACCGCCTATCCCGTTGACCATGGTGCCAATGGCGTGGTCTTGGTTTGGTGAGACTATGTCTTGAGTTGGCTCGCTTGCTTGCGCCCTTGTGTTCACTAGTTTGTCTAAGGGTGTTGATCGGAGAGAGCTTCTGGAAAACGTAGTTGACTTTTTGTAAGCATTTTTTACAGACGGCGCCAATGATGCGTACTTGGATCCGACTTCATATTCAGATTCGCCTGACTATTTGGATTCAGCTTTGTTTACCAAGTCTGAACCCTACACACCACTACAGAAAATAAGAGGTCAGGTGCTGGTGGGTTGTTGTCCCACCGAAAATAATCCGACGCTCAAGTTAGTAACAAGCCTTTGAATTTGTAAGAAGGTGAACTGGTAAGTAAAAGAGAGAGAAAGAGAATGATATTGGTGGGAGTGTTAGCCTATAGATGTAGAGACGTTCCCGTGACTCGTTGAGAGTATGGTTTCTGACTTGAGGTTCGCAAGGAATGAGTGGAAGCTACTTCCCGAAAGTGTGGAAGCTTAGGAGGACAGTTCTCAGGGAGCGGGAGAAATCTTTGTAATCTGGAGGCTTATAGTGGGATTGGAAGGTGAGCGAATGAGAGAAAGTATGCTCAAGCATTGTGTTGTATTTTGCGTCTGTGTGCATGTCTAAGATCGTGTCAAAAAGCCAGTTCTTCCAGAGTGGAGACTTTGGGTTTATATTGACGGTGGGGAGTGCGACCTTCCTTGGCCGGGAAGATGTGATCCCTAGCTTGGTGTTGGGTGGCCTTCTTTGAGCAGGTAGGTTTGACTAGCGTGATTTGATGGGATTGTTTCCTTTCTGAGTGGGTAACGGATCTCCAGATTATCTGCCTTCCGTTTGTGTTTTTGTAACCGATAGACTCCATTATTGGCAAGGAGAGAGAATCTAGCGCCTTCCTCATGGGAGGGCACTGAATACGTTAATAGCTTTTTAGAGGAGATTGACTTTAAGGAAATCGTGAAATCAGGAAAATGATCGTTACTTATCATGTGCAGGAACACCTGCCAAACTGGTCTTAGCCCGTATTAGATTTAACGTCTTTTCACAGCCTGCTGTTACAGTACTTCCAGTCAACAGAAATTTTGACCGTCTTGAAGGAGCACGTTGGCTGTCTGTTTGGCGCGCCGAGCGGTCAACGATAGTGTTGACAGCCTAACGCGCGTCTGAACTTTTCTGGACTTTGGGCCGTTTTTTTTATTGGGCCGGCCAGCTATGGGTCTACCCATCAATGTTAAAATTTTTTCTATTAAAAGATA
>JAODPA010066852.1:0-10770 GCA_025585075.1 Nepenthes mirabilis
GGAAAGTTAGAGAGAGGGAAGAGCGGCGTGGGGAGCAGCCAACTGCTGTTGCCAGAGGAATCGGCGCCAAAGATGGAAGCCAATAAAGCCCTCTCGACTAGTTACCTTCCGATTCATGCAATAAGTGGAGAAAAGGGAGGGGTGCGAGTCGAGCAAAGGAGTCACAGTCGTTGCCAGAGAAAATGGGTGAAATCGAGGCAAATAAATCCTTTCATTCTATTTATTGATGCCGATTTGGTGTTTACATGTATCGATTTTGGGAGAAATTGGACGAATCATGAAAAATGGGTTAACGAGGCGCGGTGGAGAGAGAGTCATTGACGGCTTGCATGCACTGTCGTTGTTGCCATCATTGTCACCAGCATTGTCGTCCGAACCAAAATGGCCTTTGGCAAAAGGGAAGTAGCGCGCAAGGAAGAGAGAAGGGTAGAGGAATAGCGCGGTAAAAAGGGAAAGAGAAAAGAAGAGAAGACAAAGGAGAGGAAAAACTATGCGCCGGTGGGTTGCGCGGAAGGCAGTGTAGTGCAGGAAGAGGAGGCGGTGGCCAGAAGCACGAGAGGCATGCCGATAGGAGAGAGGAAGAGAGAGAGAAGGGTGCGCGCGGCTGAGGAGAGAGAAGCACGCCATTTGGGTACCCCAAAGTATCCTTTTGGCAAATCTTCTTGGAATAAAATCAAGGCAAATATCTGTAGCCCCCTTCTTTAGTCTAATTTAATATCTGATATTTTTATATAAGTATTTTATATCTATATGTTTGTATGAAAATAGGAAGAGTCCAAGACCCGGTGGGTCAGTGTATGTGTGAGACCATGATGGTTCAAGACCTTGGCAGGTCGATATATGTGTGGGGACAGGGGAGTCCGAGGTCCTAGTGGGTCGATAAAAGATAACCGAGAGTTGCAGGCCTAAGATGTAGCCCGACCAATGGAGCCAATGAAATCTTATGACCGAGAGCTGCATTTCTAAAATATAGTCAGGTTGATAGTCAATGATATGAGATACCCATAGTTGTAGATTTAAAATGTAGTCGGACTGATAACCAATGATCTAAAATAATCGAAAACTGCAGATTTAAAATGTAAATGGGCTGATAGCCAATAATATGAGATAACTGAAAGCTACAGGCCTAAAATGTAACCAAGCAGATTACCAATAATATAAGATGATTGATAGCTACAGGCCTAAAATTAGTCGGGCTGATAGCATATGTTATGGGATAATCTAAAGTTGCCGGCCTAAAACGTAGTCATTATGTTATGCAGATTCGAACCCTATTCTCCATTATGTGGGTGTGCGGTAGCTTCTGTCATGTGAGTGTGATGAGGCTTTTGATAGGTGTTTCTACTTCGGGTGTGATGAGGCTTCTGATATGTGTTTCTGCTTCGGGTATGATGAGGCATTCTAATATATATTTCTGCTTCAAGTATGACAAGGCATTCTAATATGTGTTTCTGCTTCAGGTATGATGAGGCATTCTGATATATGTTTCTGCTTCGGGTATGATGAGGCATTCTGATATCTGTTTCTGCTTCGGGTATGATGAGGCATTTTCATATATGTTTCTGCTTCGGGTGTGACGAAGGATATTTGGATTTGCATTTATTATTTGCTTTTGACATTTAATTTTGAACTCTCCCCCTGATTTTGCATATGTTGTTTTGTGCATGTTATGTCGGCACTTAGTAAGCCTTCGACTCACGTTTTTACGTTTTTATCTCTGTAGATTCGTAGAGAGCTGAAATTCTTTATAGGAGCTAGACGAGATTTGATGTGGCGTCACGTGATCTAATGAGTTTAACATTTATATAATTCAGTTGGCATTGGTTGTATTTTCTTACTATTTGGATGGGTTTGTTACCGGTTTTTTTTTTTATATTGATAAATACCGAAAAGTAAGCACTTGGATTGAGTAATAATAACAACTAGATTTATAAATGTTATGTACATAAGTTGATGTTTTGTTTGGATGCCTCTCTTACGATGTGTTTGAGAAGGTCGTATGTATGTACATATATTGTCCAAACAGTTGTCCGATGAGATCCCGTGCGAGTTCTATTTTGTAGGATCCTGTTTTACTTTGGGTTTGTCGCACCCAAATATGTTAGGAAATTTTTTTGTTTCATGTATAATAATTTATTAGACTTGCTAATTTTCGGGACGTGACATAAAAAAGTACCCCACTTTTTTAAATCAAACCCCTTAGCCTGTTAGTGTCCCTTTGCGTATTTGCCAAATAAGATTCTGAATGTCCGAGTCAACTCGGTAAGAGGTCTTAAGCTCATTAATTTAGCTTGGATTCTGGTAGGATATCATCATGAGTTTAGGTTCCTCCTTTCGAGACATGGGCGTTTGTAGTCAATGATGAAATCATAACCAAGTAGCTTAGAGATTCATTTTTGCTGCAACGAAGTACCTACCTCCTACTCCAAAAGAAACTTGAGGCTTTATTCATCAATTTTGACAGTAAAAGTCTATCCTAGTAAACAGGATCTCCACTTTTTGATTGCCATAACTAGTGCCAACAACTCCTTTTCGTAAGTCAAAAAATTGGAGGGTCCATCAGCTAAACAAAGCAATATGTTAATGATCTAGCATCCTATGCCTATCCTCAAAGCACAATGACTTTTGCCTCAAGGAAGAAGTCCCAAAGTTCATGATTAATTCAATCACGAATCTTTTCAAGAAATCAGGCAAGGTCAAAACAAGGGGTCGAGAAACTACATTTTTTAGCCTTTAAAACGCCTCCTCAACCTCATTAGTCAGATAAACACATTCTTTTTCAATATGGATGTGAGAGGTGAAGCTATTGTTCCATAGTCCTAGATAAGCTTTTGGTAATCCTAAAAAACCCAGCAAGGACTTCATATTCTTTGTTAATTTCCAGTCAAGCACAGTTACTATTTTGCAGGGATCAACTTTTACCCCTTCCTTTGAAATCACATGTCCCAAATAATCAATTTCCTTACAAAAAAAACTTACAGTTACTCATCATGGCAGCTAATGATCCATCAGAACCCGCAAGGCTTTTTAGAGGTGCACTTCATGTTCCTCCTAAAATTGTGCACCACAAATAGGAGCTAATAAAGATGCCTGCGACCCCATAGTTTTAGCTAATGTAATGAAAAAACCAATTGTTATTTTATAGAGTTGAAAATCAGGATATCATCAAAAAATACGAGCGAGAATTTCCTAAGGATGGGTTCGAAAACCTCATTTATTAACCCTTGGAATGTGGCTAGGGCATTAGTCAAACAGAATGGCATTACAAGTAACTCATAGTATCCTTCATGAGTCCAAAACAATCTTGGGAATGCATGATTCCCTTGTACGGATTTGATGATACCCTGACCTTAAGTTAAGTTTTGAAAAAATCATGGCTCCATACAATTCATCTAGTAACTCGTCAATAATTGGAATAGGAAACTTATCTTTGATTGTCTCGTTGTTCAAGGCCTAATAATCTACACACATTCTCCAGCTACCATCTACCTTCCTCACCAATAGAAGCGAGGATGAATAAGGGCTCTAACTAGACCTTATAAGTCTTGATTCCAGAAAGTACCACACCAACTTCTCAATCTCGCTATTCTGGTAGTACAAGTAATGGTAGGGCCTTGCAATAATTGGCATGGATTCATTTTTTAGCACAATCAAGTGTACCCTGCCCCTGTTTAGAAGCAATCCCCTTGTATCCTGAAAAACTCATTCGAACAACTTTGGCAGGATCAAGATTTAGTTGCTATGAGGAAGATGGCCGAGTAGGAGCAAGGCAGAACACCCTTCAATTGATTCAAGAGTAGGTCTGTCCTGGAATTTTTGGCAGAGTTTGATTCGATAAAGGCCGAGAATTGGCTTTAGAGGATGGAGAAGGTATTCGAGGTCATCAGCTGCCCGGAAGAGGATAAAGTCAAGTTCGTTGCTTATAAGATAGAGGGCGAGGCTAGCTCGTGGTGGGCCACTCAACGCCACATTTTGGGAATAGAAAATGAGGAGATTTCATGGGATGTTTTTGTGGAGACATTTTTGGAGAAATTTTTCTCGTCCAGCATTGGAAAAATTAAGGAAGATGAATTTAACCAGCTAAGGTAATCACCTTTTTGGGATAGTCTAGTGGGTGTCCAAAGTCAGCTATCTAGGAGTCTAAAGTACTACTCGTTTTTTTCCCGAAGAGGGATTTGCGGCCACACACTGCCATCTTGTATAGTATCCTCATCTTTCTTTAACCCTTACAGGTGCACGGTTCATCATTGTCCTAAAATTCCATTTGAAGGGTCAAGAAATTCCATGTAATAGGTCCTAGGGTAAGCAACCATTGTATCCCTAAAACTATGTTGCACAGGCCCAACGCTAAAAAAAAAAAAGTTAGCTTGAAATTAGTGGTTCTATCCACCTAGAATCGCATCTTCGTAGGATCCCTCCCCATGTACTATTTCACCATTGGCAATTTGAACTCTCATCTTCATTTATTTTCACCTCCTCTACTTCATTCTCTAGATCAAAATCGCATCAAGGAAGTTGTGGGTACTTCCTAAATCGATTAGGACCACACTATTGACACTTCATTTATCTTCCCTATTACACACATGGTTTTGTAGTGTGGGATTCCTATAATGGCATGTAGCAAGATCGCCACTAAAAACTCATGACTAGGGTCAATTTCTTGAGGTAGGGCCTCTTTTAGGTCCTGCTCAAAGTTAGTTTTCTCTATCTCAGCTGCTTCTATCAGGAATAGTCGTAGTTTGGCACATTTGTCCCTTGAGTTCCACATCTCATTGCATCATTTAGCAGACTGTCATCTCTGACTTGGTAGCAACTCATGCTAAGTAAGTTGCCCCGAATGGAAAATGATGATGCATATGGCCTCCAATTGAGGCAATTTGACCTCACTTAAATCTTTTCCAACTAATAACAAACTTATCCTGAATTTGAGTCATTCTAGAAACCTAATGAAAGCCGATCAAGTTTAACAGTTTTATTAGATAACGAATCTCATCCTTTAGGCCTCCCAAAAAACAACTTAATTTCACCAAGGCTGGGACATGGCTCAGCCGATTTGTAATGGCCTCGAATTGGGTCTTTATACTCGGCTATGCTCCTTGTTAGACTCAATTTATGTAATAATTCTATGAAATTGTCATAGGCCAGAGTCCCGAAGCTTACTAGCAAAGCTTGGGCAAATGTCTCCCAATCTTCAAAATATCTGGCTTCTTCCACTCCTTGGAACTAGGTCAAGGCTTTCCCCTCATGTAAAAGGAGGCTAACAAAACTTTCTGATTCTCGAGGGTTTGGTGGAGCCTAAAGAATTGCCTCACATTATAAACCTCGCTACTCGAGTTCTCACCATCAAACCTTAGAAAATCAATGTTGATAGTGAAAAAATTGTTAACTCTTTGTTGCTCCTCTCGCTCCCCTCTCAACTATGAGGTTTAAGTTGGGGGTAGAGCAACCAGTGGGTTGACTAGTTACCTTTGATATAGATTGAATAAGTGACTCCTTTGTTTTGTGAGCCCGATTATGCTAAGCTCAAGCTGCTCTGTGTGTTGGTTGTTATTTTGCTCTAAAATATCAATCCTCTAGTTTCTTGGGGCTACTGATCCGATTAATTGGTATCCGATTTTCCTCTATCATTCTTTATCTCTTATACTAATTTGTAAGAACTCAATTCAGAATTCCTGCATTGATTCATTACGATGATATCAAAGAAAATGGGTAGAGAAAATGGTGATAGAATTTCAACGAAGAAAAAACCCTGAAGAAAAGATTGTTTTTCCAATTCAAGAAAGGAGAGGTCTCCGAATTTGATTTACTCAAATATACTTCTCCGAATTTGATTTACTCAAATACACTTCATTAACTACCTTCCTTCTACTACATACTTATTATTTTATACTATTTCAATTAAGATGCCCTAATCATTACGAAAGATGATTTTGAACTGATTAGTTATGTACAACTAAAATGGTTAAATAGACTGTAACTGCTTTGCCATGCTTTAACACGTGTTGTGTGGGTTTTGCCTTCAACTGGAATCATATGCAGATTATGCCTTCGTCTGAACTGGCACAACCAATTAGATCCTCACCTCTAACATCGAATGGCTGAGATTCATCCATTTGGAGGGTGGTGAATAATCTCCAACAAACACACAATCCACCCCTTTTTCATTGGACGCTTGGTGTTGATCCATGTGGACAGCAATGATGTTCTCTTCTAGCCAACAAAACCACAATCCACCACCTGGTAATCAAACAACCCCTAAGTCGCCACATGGACACTTGAGATTGCCCCTTGCCTCTTCATGCTTATCTGCTTGCTATAGCTGTAACCTTGCTATCCTAACTTTCCCTACCTTACTCAAAGCATGATGCTCATCTGACGGTCTTACGCAGACCATCTAGACAGCGGTGACGACAACGATTGTCCTAAGCCGCCATTTTGATTTTGGCCTTGCAAGTCTTCACAGCTTTCGGTATTCACCCGTTTTCCCCCGGCAATTTCTTCCCTTGCTATGGTTACTCTATTTTTCTACTTCTATGCCACCCTTTTGGTGTTTATTCATAATGAGTTGCTAACATGCACAAAGCCAAGCGTGCAAGAACTTCTCCAAAAACTCACAGCTACTAACCGAAAACCTGTCAGATGCTATATTGTGCTATCTAAGGTTACTTGTAGAAAGGGATCCATGTCTACTACTAAGTTCATTGTTCAAAGATTTTTGTATCATTCTTCCACACACACCAAGCAAGAGATGCACCCTTTATATATCAGTCTAAATTTAATTTGATTAAGATTGAAAACATTCATCGACTGAAGCATCATAGCATCACCACATTTTCATACGTACAGAGTGATAAAACCTAATGAAAGCTCCATGCAATCAGCAATAGAAAATTTGCTCAGGTGTGGCCAAGCAGTATATAAACAATAAAAGGCAAGAGCACTTGAAGGATAGTCCCTTCTTCCTAACAACCAAGGGGAAGGAATCTTCTCTTCAGGTATAACCATGTAAGCAAATAATCAGTGACAAAATCCATGCTATGGAATAAGCATTAGACTACTAGAGCTATCCGAAGTAGAATGGGGCCCTTATTATCTATCACTTCACCTTCAACGAGGTAACTGGGTCATGTTTATGTGCTTTCACCAATCCCTTGATGTTAAAACATATGCAGCGTCATATATATAGAATAAAATCATATTTAATCCATTTGAGACACAATTCAGGAACATATCATTAACTTTCAGATGAGGCATTTCCATGGTAAAGCCGCATGTGCCACAATGCACAAATCGAGGCATCAAAAAGTTGTGATACTAATGGAGTTGTGTGGCCTGAGCCTCTTGACAAGCACTAGGGAGTGTGCGTATCTTGGTCAATATATCTTTGATGCAGAGGTGGCATGGGTGATAATGTTGTGGCTAGGGTTGACATGAATGTCAACTATAGTATTGGATTGAAGTTTCATGGTGTCATGATGTCGTGGTGTCTCAAAGCCTTATGCGTATTAGGGACATTGAAGCCATTGCATAATGGTTGAGGTGTAAATTGTGACCCATAATTAAATCTATGGTGTCAGCATTTGCATTGACACTATAGAGTGAATATCAACATTGTTGACATGGGCATCCATACTGTCACATGAGCAGCGATATTGTCGGCAGGGACATTGACATTCTCAAAAATGGTACCTGGTTGTCAGCATTATCAGCCTGGCCAAGGACTTCACCAACGTCTGTGGCGACACTGTTAAATTCTACATTCATGTCGAGTGAATGAGTTTGTCCACACGAACAAGATATTTTACTGAGCACCGATGGGACAAGGAATTTCCTAGGTGAGAACATTTAATCCCAACAAAGTTGAGTCCTCCCGTTCGATCAATTCATAAATGTGACATATTAAAAAATTTTAAGGGGGGCCTTAATGTACACTCCTAGAAATTCCATAAAAGTGTACTCTTAGGGGAACCATGGAGACAGGACCTCACCACCCTCGCAATAATCGTAGTTGATGGGGATGGCTGTAGTGAGTCAGCCCAAAAAGGGTTAGTGGCCCAAAATTTATAGCGGCTCATTTATCCCTGGGACGGTCAACGCTGCCGTTGACCAATAAAGTATCCCAAGTAGGCCGGACACAGCTCAAAATAAACGCAACTTAGATCAAAATCAGCTCACGTGCACCTTCCCAAGCTCAACGGTCATCTGCCCTAATTTTCTGCAGCTTCAAGGATGACAATTCTTTCTATAACTGAAATCCCCCAAAATCAAAGCACATCCCATAAGAAAAGCTCTCAAGTTAACACACGACTCACAGAGGCAGCCTCAACGGTCACTGCGCGCATCATGTCCGCAGAAGGAAAGAAATCCCCCTTCCTGACCGTTGCAACCAAAAATAGCGCCTGTATCCACACGAGGAAAGGAAACGATCCTCTCAGAGGGCGGGCATCCCACCTCGCCATCTAAGGAATGCGACAGAGGTCCACGGCTATAAAATGCCATGGAGACTCATTTCATAGACACGCTTTCTTGCATACTAAAATTAGCAAAAGCTCTTCATCTCTCAAGCATCCAATTACTCGTCCCTCTCTTCTACTACTAGTTCCATACGAACTCAGTACTCAGAGAAGTCGCTCACTGCAAGCAATCCACAATCAAAGCCACTCTCCATGAGTGCACCTCCAATCCTCATTCTTAAATCTCACACCTAGCATTCATCTTTACATCCTCTATTTTTACCTTCTTATTATTAGAAGGCTAATTACTGACTTGAGTATCAGAGAATAAATCGGGGAGCAAGTCCCGCCTTTTTTCTCTGATTTCTCTTCATTTGTTGGGGTGTGCAGGATCCCAGGGGTGTAGGACGGTGACCGAAACCCGAAGAACAGATCAACCCGAATCTATTCAAAAGTTTGGATCCAGGACGCATCAGTAATGATTGTGCTTTAAGGCATGTCAAGAGCATACCCTAGGCTCACCACAAGAGCGGGTGCCAAGTGGATGCTATCTAGTAAGGGCCAAGGACTTGGTAGTGTAGATAGGCATTGAACTAGAGGTCACAACCTTCAGCATGCTTACCGGACATGTTGACATTTATAATACTTCTCAACTCCTCTAAGACGAGACACATGTTGGGTGCCTCAAGGTTGCAAAGCATTCATGATGAAAAAGGAAAAGAATTGGGCAATCTTGTGCTATGGGGAATCAGGTATGCTACTTAACAATACGGGAGCGTAAGGATGTGTGATTATGTTCAAATGACTAAGAAGTGTCACAAATGATAGTGAGTTGTGGACACCAGAGATGTACACAGGTGCACTAGCAAGTTGCCAGTGGCAATTAGGAACTAAGGTACTCCGTGGCAAGGCATAAGACAATGACCTAATGAGTGCAGAGGGACCTAATGTGGTGGGGCCTTGGACATCATTAGAGAATGATTGCACACAAGTTTTGGGTTGGCAAAAGAACCAATTGATAGAGCGTAGGGCAAGCATTAGCTCAACGGCAAGGCAGACGCAAAAAACAATCGGTATGTTGCTATTTTCTTGATAACAAGGTGTCAGAGCTTGTAGTTAAGGTAAATGACACATGACTGGTTAAAAAAGAATTGTTTTAGGTGTTTCATGTGGCTAGATATTCTCAAGTTAAGGATAAATTTATGACATGTTTGATTGGTGGGAATAGAAATTATATTCTAACCTTATTACTAGTAAAATATTTATTCCTACATTTAGTTCTTTTTTTACACAAAATAATTATTTCTGGAGAAATAAATATTTCTCTAACTCAAGGAATAAAAAATACCAAGTTTTCTTTGGTATTATTTATTCATTGTATCCAAGAAATAACTATTCTCGCAATAATTACCATTTTGCCCCTCATTTTTTTATCCTTCATTCAAAACTTTGGTTGCTTCCTCCTTCGTTTTTCGTCTCTCAACCGTTCGTCACTCTTTTCTTTTTCGATTCGACGCCATCCAATTCACAACCCATACTCCTTCGACTAGTTCCAGATGCATGAGTTCAAGGTTCGTTACTGCACCCGCAGCTGCAACCACGACTGGACCAACTGTCCATTAGTCCACTCTGGCGAGAAGGCCCATCAGCGAGACCCACAAAAGTACCACTACTCCGGCACCATGTGCCCGAAACACACGGAGTGCCGCGGAATCTTTTTTCCTTGGGTAAGTGTAAAAACGTTATTAGCATAAATTTTCACTCTATTCCTTATATTATTACTACATACTAAATATTAAAATAATAATTCTCAATTTATCCTATTTCGATAACCAAATATGGAAATAGAAATTTTTAACTCTATTATCATCTTATTCCATTCCATGAGAATAATTATTTTATTCCTACCTTATTCCATTCTAGTAATCAAACATGCAATTAAAGTCTTAATGTTGCACGGTTGACTTTAGTTGTAGAAGAGTTGAACTGTGACAGTTAGCATGGCTCTTCCATAGTCAATTTAATACCAAGGAGACTTCTTAAATTATTGCCAACTTATTCTATGAAAAAGGAGACCTAATTTACAAAGCTCCAATACAATAGGGTCTAGGGAGGGTCAATTGTATAATCCTATCCATGACATTATAGAAGGTTTACTTTCATGGTTTGATCTCATAATATTGTAACATGACTTGCCCCCACAACTCATACTATAAACTTTACCAAAAAAATACAAAGTTAATATTTGTATCGATAATGAGTGGTTCTCCCCACGGAGGTAATAAAGACAACGCATTATCCAAATTTCCCCTACCCT
>JAODPA010066853.1:0-10769 GCA_025585075.1 Nepenthes mirabilis
CATCACACTATATCAATTTTCCATTTTTTTTGAATCACCGGTTGAAGATTAGAATATCTATTATTTTTAGGAATTCCATAATCATTAACTTTTAAATATTTATTAATCAATCTAGAATTACTAAAATTATATTTCATGTATTTTGTTTCATCCCTATTTATCTTTAACACTTACGGTTGAAATGCCTATTCCCATAGTAGAACGTGTTGGGGTCACTCCCGAGTGGCACTTATGTCCGCAGACTCCATTAGGAAAATGGACGAGGACTTTCTTGAGTAGACCGAGAAGTCTATCATGCAGACGAGGATTCATTGGAGGCGTCATATCCGAGAGGTTGCTGAGGATATGGACGAGGACCCTGAGAGCGTAGGCGTTGACTCTATCTTTGTAGGCCTACTGCAGCCGCGTTTTGCAGGTGGGTTGATCACCTACTCTAATTGGATGTTAAGGCGGCTGCAACTTTCCAAGTGTCAGGCCTGCCATTCTGGCACGTCGGGCGTGCGCCTGTCATGGCAGGCCTAGAAGGCATGATCCTGTCACCCCAGCGCCAGTAGGGTGGCCGGCTGTCCACTAGGCCATTTGTGTATATATATAAGGCTTGTGTGCCCTTACTTTGTGTATGAGCATGTGTGTTGCCAAGAGGATTCGGAGTGCTTGTGCCGTGTCTTTGAGAGCAGCTTTGGAGTGAGCCTTGAGAGAGCTGTGGGTAAGCTTTGTTGTAAAGATAGAGTGAGAAACACTTTTAGAGAGAGATTGTACACTTGAGATTGTTTTCTTTTAATTTGAGCTTGTATAGCTAACACTTGTAAATAATCCTTTTATAGTGTATTTTTTCGTGATTTTTTCCTTGATCCAAGAAGGGTTTTTCACGTTAAAATTTCGTGTGTTCTCTATCGTTTTTCTATCGTTACCTTTCTTGTCCGCCCGAGAGCTCTGCTCTGTGTTGCTGTCCGAGAGCTTTGTCCGCTCGATCACCGTGACTTCCGTATTTTGTGCCAACAAGTAGTATCAAAGATTTTGGTTCTTTGAATGTTGTTGGCTGCGATGGAGGTTGGAAGCAAAATGATTTGCTTGAACGGATCGAACTTTGACACATGGCAAAGCAAGATGTCAGACTTGCTTTTCGTAAAATCTATGCATAATCCCATTTTTTCCACAGAAAAACCGGCGGCAAAAACAGACGAGCAGTGGACGTTGGAGCACAAGCAAGTGTGCGGCTAGATCCGACATATTGTGGACGACAACGTGTACAATCATGTTCGGGGTGAGTCCAATGCCAAGACACTTTGGGAGAAGCTGGAAAAGCTCTATGCCTCCAAATCCGAGAATAACAAAATTTATCACTTGATGCGGCTAATGCAAATCCGGTACAAGGATGGCTCATCTGTCGCCGACCATCTAAATGAGTTTCAGGGCTGCGTGGACAGGTTGACTGACGTGGGGATCAAGTTCGAGAATGAGGTCCTCGAACTCTGGTTGCTAGCAACCCTCCCGGACTTATGGGAGGTTATGAGGATCACCATAACCAATATAGCTCCTAACGGCGTGGTGACTTTAGAGATGGCCAAAGGAGCTGTGCTGAAGGAGAAAGTGAGACGGCGTTTTCAAGGCACGTCCACCTCTCAGCACTCCAAGGTCCTTGTTATTGAGTCCAGAGGAAGGAGCCAAGGACGTGGCCCAAAGTTTGAAGACAAAGGGTGGAGTAAGTCACGTTCTCGGTATCAAGACATGGAGTGCCACCAATGTGGCGAAAAAGGCCACATCAAGAAGTTTTGTTATAAGTGAAAGCGTGAAAACACTGGCAAGCAAAGGGGCGAAAAGAGACGAGGCGAGGAAGAGTCCTCGGTCTCTGTTGTTACAGGAGGTGATCTCCTTTTAGCCTGCGAGTCTGAAGACTCTGTAAATGTGGCTGAGCAGGCTTCTGACTGGGTGGTAGATTCTGGCGCATCCATCCATGTCACGTCCAGGAGAGAGCTGTTCTCCACTTACACTCCATATGCCCCAGGAGTGTTGAGGATGGGTAATATGGAGACGTCCGAGATTATTGGACGAGGTGACGTCTCCTTGCTGACGAGCACTGGAGCCCGACTGATTTTGAGGAACGTTCAACAAGTCCCCGATATTCAGATGAATATCATCTCAGTAGGACGGTTGGATGATGAAAGCTACTGCAGCATCCTTTGTGACGGCAGTTACAAGTTGACAAAGGGCTCCATGGTCATTGCCTGAGAAGTAAAGGCCTCGGGCCTTTACACAGTGAAAGCCCAGGGCGAGAAGGTAGAGGTGAATGCCACAAGAAGTGTGGAGTCCTCGGGCCTGTGGCACAAGAGACTCGGACATATGAGTGAGTATGGCATGAGTCATCTGGTGAAGAAGGGTCTCATCCTAGAGATGGATGGAGACAGGCCGAGGACTTGCCCTCACTGCATGGCGGAGAAGCAGCACAGAGTCTCCTTTCAAGGAGACGTATTTGGTAGGAAGTCCGAGGTTTTAGAGCTTGTCCACACGGATGTGTGTGGTCCCCTCCCGGAGAGGTCATTTGGAGGAGCACAATACTTTGTTTCCTTTATTGACGATTGTTCGAGAAAGCTGTGGGTGTTCCTGTTGAAGACCAAAGATCAGGTCGTGGGAACCTTTGAGCAGTTTCTTGTCCTCGTTGAGCGAGAGACCGGGAGGAGGTTAAAGGCCATTCGGAGCGATAACGAGGGAGAATACATTGGGACGTTTGATGCCTACTGCAGAGCTCGCAGCATTAGACATCAGAGAACTCCACTTAAGACGCCACAGTTGAATGGCGTGGCCGAGGCCTTGAATCGCAACCTGATGGAAAGGGTCAGGTGCATGTTATCCGAGGCAAGGCTTTCGGGATCTTTTTGGGCCAAGGCCTTGAAGGCAGCCACCCACGAGATCAACCGATCACCCAGTAAGCCTCTGGACGAGGAAGTTCCAGAGTGAATTTGGACCGGAAAGGAGCCAGTGTACAGCCATCTTCAGACTTTCGGCTGCAAAATCTTTGTTCATGTTCCGAGAGATGAGAAGACCAAGCTGGAGCCAAAGACAATATAATGTGTCTTTCTGGGCTATGGCGAGGACGAACTTGGGTATAGGCTCTATGACCCAAAGGAAAGGAAGCTGGTCTGGTCTCAAGATATGATCTTCGTTGAGAACGAGACCATCGAGGACATTGGGGAGGAGCAGAAGTCTCAACCCAGTACTTCCCGGTCGGACAGAGCAGATATTGATCCAGTGCCTCCTGAGTCTAATGTCGGCGGATCAGGTGTGGTAGACAACCAATGTGAGGCGGTTCCAGCACCTCAGGATCAGGCTGAAGATTTGGCACCTCAACAGGCTGAGGTGGCCCCTGTGAGACGGTCATCCAGAGAGAGACGTCCGTCCGCCTTTCAGCAAGTGAGTTTGTCCTCCTCATTGATATTGGAGAACCAGAAGATTTTCATGAGGTCATGTGTAGCGCTCAGAAGGATAAATGGTTGGAGGCCATGAAGGAAGAAATGGCCTCTCTTCATGAAAACCATACCTTTGAGCTGGCTAAATTGCCCAAGGGGAAGAAGGCCCTGAAGAACAAATCGGTCTTTCGGCTGAAGGCGACCAAGGACGCATGCAAGCCAAGGCACAAGGCATGGCTTGTGGTGAAGGGCTTTGGTCAACGAAAGGGTGTTGACTTTGATAAAATTTTTGCACCTGTTGTGAAGATGTTCTCGGTCCATATTGTGCTCGGACTGGCAGCGGCTTTGGATCTGGAGATAGAGAAACTGGACATCCGGACAGCCTTTCTCCATGAAAATCTAGAGGAAGAGATCTACATGGAGCAACCAGACGGTTTTGAAGTCAAGGGGAAGGAAGGACTAGTTTGTCATTTGAAGAAGAGCTTGTATGGGCTGAAATAAGCTCCGAGACAGTAGTACCGGAAGTTTGAGTCTATTATGGTCGGATGAGGATACCATAAGACTGCTTCCGACCACTATGTCTCTGTCCAGAGGTTCTCGGAAAACGACTTCATCATCCTCCTCCTTTATGTGGATGACATGCTGGTTGTCGGATAGAATAGTGCTTGGATCAAGGAGCTAAAGGTGCAATTGGGGCAGTCTTTCGCCATAAAAGACCTCGGTCGGGCGAAGTAGATTCTGGGGATCCGGATATTTCACGATCGAGGGGACAAGAAGCTCTGGCTGTCATAGGAAGGCTATGTTGAAAAAGTACTTCAGAGATTCAACATGGAAAGCTCCAAGCCTGTCAGTACCCATTTGGCCAACCATTTTAGGTTGAGCAAGTAGCAGTGTCCGTCCTCGGACACTGATAAGGCGTGCATGAGTAAGATTCCTTACTCCTCGGCCGTTGGTAGCCTGATGTACGCGGTCGTGTGTACGCGGCCGGACATTACTCATGCGGTTGGCCTTGTGAGCAGATTTCTCTCAAACCGAGGTATGGAGCATTGGTTCGCGGTTAAGTGGATTTTCAAATATCTCTGCGGAACCTCCAAGACGGGTTTGCAGTTTGGAAAAGAGAAGCCTCAGCTGATTGCGTACACAGACGCAGACATGGCCGGGGACGTTGATTCTCGGAAATTAACGTCCGGATACTTGGTGAAATTTGCCGAAGGGGCGGTCTCCTGGCAGTCCAAGTTATAAAAATGCATCGCTCTCTTGACTACAGAAGCAGAGTTTATTGCCGTGACCGAGGTCTATAAGGAAATGCTTTGGATAAAGATGTTCGTCCAAGAATTGGGTCTAAGGTAAGAAACGTACGAGGTCCTCTATGATAGTCAAAGTGCCATTCAACAATTTCCAGCTGAATGGGTCTTTTTGAGTAAAGGACAAACACTAGCAGTATGCCAAAGAGGAAATTATTGCTCCTTTGTAAACAAAAGGTACTTCCTTTTACCCCATTTTTCTTGTGAAACAGTTTCCCCATTACAGTGAGAAGGAAAAAAAAAAAAAGACTTTTTTCCAATAGAAACCAGATCGGCAAGCAAACCTGTGCAGTTAAAGCATCATTATTTGGCTTGCTAGGTGATGGAGCAGAGTCATTTTGTCTAATTGGCTTCATAACAACCTGCAGGATAATAGAACAAATGTTTTGGGAATCAACATAGGAAACATAGACACCAAAGAATATATTTTACTAGGTAGGAAGACCAGTAAATTCACACAACATAAAAACGCAGCACGGATTATGGGAATTTCAAAATCAAAATAGTAAATATAAGCAAGAGACAGAGAAGCATCACTTAAGAAAATAAATAAACAATAAAAAATGCTACATAGGCACACCAGAAAAACTTACGGCGGCAATAATAACTAAAGGAAAAATTCAATGTTTAAGAATCATTTTCTAGACTGCATATCCACCTCAAGTGACATGTCAAGGTATACATATATAAACCTTTAAAGCTCCTAAGAAAAAATCAGAGAGACTTGGCATGCGCCCTTCTTTTGCCAAGACTGACCCCGGGATTCCTGCAAAACATTAGAATGGCTTCTTTGTTAGTACGCTGACCTTGAAAAAAGCTAATAAACAATGGTTGTTAATAACAACACTAACAAGAAACTCCAAATTGGGAATGCTATTACAAGTAAGAACTTGTTCCAAATTCTTCAATACTAGTACATTAATCCCGTGCCTAATTCCATTTGCATATCAACATTTAAAACAGCACATCAATAAACTTTCCCAGCACCCCCAAAGATTGTTGCAGCATTAAGCTGGTATACTACAAGACAAATTAGGCGTAAGGCAGCAAACAATATGACATTAACTAGACAGAATCACAGAGACAAGGATAGTGAGTTTCCCGAGGCCTAGAACCATAAGTAGCGGAGCCGATTAAAACCCTAAGATGTCTGAGGGAATCAATTAAACAGTAAAGTGGTAAACAGGAAAAAGGATCAGAACGCTTCCTGCGTTTTTCCCTCACACTCTCTCTCTACTCTTGGCAGATGTCCATCGAACTGACGGCCTGCAATTTTGGTAATTAAACTGACGCCAGATTTTCCGGCAGAAAATAGAAGTCATGAAAAGAGAATTGACGCATGCTGCTGGGCCAAAAGACCGGTCGGATAGAAATGCACACAATTATACAAAGGGCGAAAGAGGATGAATGCATAAATTTTAAATGGAAACCCTTTGTAAACTGAAATGAAAAACTACGGGATACTTAATCCATAACAAATCCACTATGTGTAAAATTGATTACAAAAAATCTCGAGACAGAGTATCCACTACATACCTGAGACAAACTTAAGGAAAAAAACTCTAGAGGAAGGAAACTCTCACTTCGCTCTTATCTCTATGTTTTTCTTTTCTTTTTTCTCTCACTGGTGGTACACTCCATTCTCTTCTCTTTTTTACACACTTCTGGACTTCATCGCCTCAACCGATTTCTCTCACACAGTGTCACACACTTGTGCCTCTTATTGTGTCTTCTCACCGCATGCCCAACATGCATATTTATATTGCTTTTCCTAGAAACCATTTGCCCAATAGGCAAGATGCTTGTGGACAATTACCTGTCACCTGAAGCTCCGCAACATACCACCTACACAGACGGCCATGCACTGCAAATCATCGTGCTTTGCAAAAATGGCATCCACTATGTAGAGACTGCGCATATTCTCGTGAGATCATGCATACTTAGTCAATCTTCTGAGTTGGTATCTACGTATGTTTTTTGCACCCAGGTCCTCGGTCTTCACTGCGCTGAGCCTATGTCCTTAGGCATTTTCAGTGCACAAGTTTGCGGACCACAACCGCACACTTTCACCAGGCTATTTTGCCTCCTTAGCCGGTCAACAGGTTGACCGACTAATTTGCCTCAAAGTGCATTCCATGCGTCTTCAACCGTTGTGGGCAAACTGGCCATTTGCCCAATGTTGGCAAAATGGCACAACCGGGCAAAATGGCACAATCGGCTATTTTGCCCCAAAACCTAGCATTGTAGCATACCGATAAATTCCATACCGGTAAATCCTGCCATACCGGTGAATCTCAGCCATATCGGTAAATTTCATCCATACCAATAAATCTCAACTATACTGATAAATTTGTCCATACCAGTAAATTCTATGCAAATCGGGCAAATCCTACGCAACATGTCATTTTACCTTAACCTGGCAAAATGATCCAACATAGCAAAACCATCGCAACAGGCCATTTTGCCCCAACCTGGCAAAATGGCCCAATCGGACAAAATGGCGCAACCGGCCATTTTGCCCCAATCTGCCACGAGTGCCTTTTTTAGTCGGTCAACTCGTTGACTTGCAATTTGCTTCCTCAGGAAATCCTTTCTTAGATTTCCTCTCCAGATTTCCTGCGCACCTTCAACTGACTGCTCAACTTCAACTGGTCAACTCGTTGATTGGTCACTTTGTCTGGCCTGTCTTCTCTGGTTGTTCACTCCAGCAAATGCACTCCTCCATTTTCTCTTTAGACCCACTTCGAAGAATTCCTCTCATTTCTCAACCGATTAACATCCCTATCGACCGGATTATGTTTCCAACTGATCAGCCTCCCGTTGACCATCTTCTACTGCCTGATGATGCTTTTGGTTGTTAAGTTACCTACAAGGGAGTGACTAAACCCAATAAACTTTTCTTCACGACCTTGTGAGGAAAACCTTCGTCTTTTCCCGACAACCGTCATCTCCTACCTTTTGACAGATTCCCCTTAATTGGGATTCCGGCGTTAGCTCCCACAAGCCTGAATGACACCTTCATCCACTCCATTGAACTTGGAGTAATCCTACTCTCCTTCAGCTCCTTCGCCGCGGTCGTATCATTCTTCCTTACATTTCATCTTGGCAACCTCTTCCTGCCAACTTGACCAATGCTCTCTTTGGTCACTTTGGTATTTTCTTTGGCAACACAAGTTTTTATCAAGTACCACCCTAATCTCCTGCTTCCCCTTGTCATAATTGAGACACCTTTGGCGAATTTCCACTGGCCGTCACCAAATGCCGTCTTGAAACCTTCCTTATCAAGCTTTCTGGTTAAAATTATATTCAATCTCAGATGTGGGGCACGTTGCACACCCTTCAGCACAAACTTATTCCTATTGCTTGTCCTCAAGCAAACATCCCCAATGCTAATAATTCTTGATGAGCTACCATTACCCATCTTTAACACCCTATGACTAACAAGCGTGTAACTCATGAAGTGGGATTTTCTTAGTGTCACATGGTGTGAGGCTCTGCTGTCCATCACTCAACTCATCTCTTGGCACGGCAGGCTCTGTGCTTTACCTGCATGGACAACCAGGAGGTCTCCATCACAGAAAGCGACAGTATTCCGATCAACAGCATGATTCAGTCTCCCCACATGATCACTTCTGCCCTCCTGCTCCTGCTTCCTCTGCGGACAGTCCCGCTTTATATATGTCTTCTTGCCACGACGGAAGCACGTCCTCTCCTGAAGCCTATTCCGGTTGCTACTCCTCTCCGACTTGTCGTCTCCGCTTCATTTTCTCGATTTTCCTCATCCCCGACTGCTAGTCGCTACAAGTAGACTTGGCTGTGAGCTTGAGGTCTCACTTCTTTTCCTCCACCTTGACTCATTTATAAGTAGGAAAGTTATGACCTTGTCCAATCTCAACGTGTCCTTCCCGAACAGCAGCATTTTGACAATATGATTGTACGAGACCGGTAAGGATGCCAGCAACACCAACGCTTTGTCTTCCTTCTTGATCTCCTCATCAAGGGCCGACATTTACATCACGAGCCGGTTGAACTCATCCAAGTGTTTTTCAAAGCTCTCATCTTCCAACAACCGCAGGCTATAGAACTGCTTCTTTAGATGTAACCTGGTTGTCAAGAATTTAGACTTATACCGATTCTCCAACTTCTCCCAGACCTCCGCCGGGTTTACCAAGCCTATGACCTCTTAGAGAGTGTTATCCGTAAGACACAATTTGATCTTGCAATTTGCAAGATCCTTCTTATCTTGCCACTCCTCTTCCGTCATATTCTTCGGTTTCTCCTTCTTTTTTTGAAAAGCTTTTACCATCACTTTTCAGATCAAAATATTCCTCACTCTTTCCTACTAAAGGATAAAATTATTTTACTTATTGAAAAGCTCTACATTAAACGGCACATTCTTCGAAGACGATGCCATCGAACCGACGGTTCACAACCAGTCTCTGATACCACTTATAGGGCCAAAAGGCCGATCAGATAGGAATGCACACAAATACACAAAGGGAAAAAGAGGATGAACACATAATTTTTACGTGAAAATCCTTCGCAAATCGAAGGAAAAAATTACGAGACACTTAGTCCACAACAAATTCACTATGTGAAAAATTGGTTACAAAAAATCCTAAGACAGAGTATCCGCTACACACCCGATACAGACTTAAGAAAAATAACTCTAGAGGAATGAAACTCTCACTTCGCTCTTATCTCTCTGTTTTTCTTCTCTTCTTCTTCTCACCGGTGGTACACTCCACTATCTTCTCTTTTTCACACACTCTTGGACTTCACCATTGTGACTTCACTGTCTCAACTGATTTATCTCACACAGTGTCACACACTTGTGCCTCTTGTTGTGTCTTCTCACCGCATGCCTAGCATGCATATTTATACTGCTTTCCTTGGAGACCATCTGCTCAACAGGCTGGCTATGTGTGGACAATCACCTGTCACCTAAAACTCTGCAACATGCCACCTGCATAGATGGCCCATGCACTGCAAATCATTGTGCTCTATAGAAATGGTGCCCACTATGCAGAGATTGTGCATATTCCCGTGCGATTACCCATGCTCAGTAAATTTCTGAGCTGGTATCCGTGTGCTCTTTCTGCGCCCAGGTCCTTGGTCTTCACTGCGCTCAGCCCATGTCCATGGGCATTTCTAGCGCACAAGTCCGCGGACCTTTTTCTACGCACCAGTCTACGGACCACAACCACACACCTTCACCAGGCCATTTTGCCTCCTTAGCCGGTCAACAGGTTGACTGGCTAATTTGCCTCAAAGTGCATTTCATGCGTTCTCGGCCGTTGTGGGCAAATCGGCCATTTTGCCCAATGTTGGCGAAATGGCGCAACCGGACAAAATGATACAACTGGCCATTTTGCCCCCAAACTTGACATTGTAGAATTCCGATAAATTTCATAACGATAAATATTACCATACCATTAAATTCATCCATTCTTGCAAATCCATCTATATCGGTAAATCCTACGCAACCGGTCATTTTGCCTTAACCTGGCAGAATGACCCAACTTGGCAAAACCATCACAACCGGCCATTTTGCCCCAACCTGGCAAAATGGCCCAATCGAGCAACATGGCGCAACCTGCCATTTTGCCCCAACTTGCCACGAGCGCCTTCTTCAATCGGTCAACTTATTGACCGGTAATTTGTTTTCTCAGGAAATCCTCTTTTGAATTTTCTCTCCGAATTTCCTACGTGTCTTCAGCCGGCCGCTCACCTTCAGTCGATCAACTTGTTGATCGGTCACTTTGCCCGGCCAATCTTTTTCAAATTTTCACTCCAGCAAATGCACTTCTTTATTTACTCTCCGCAAACCTACTTCGAAAAACTCCTCACCTTTTTCAGTTGGTTAACATCCCCGTTGACCAGATTCTGTTTCTAGCCGGTCAACCTCCCGTTGACCATCTTCTACTGCTCGATGACGCTTTTGTTTGTTGAGTTATTTAGAAGGGAGTGACCAAACCTAACACATACCGTATATATGAATTGAGATATAAAAGTAATTGGGGTAGGTTTTTATATTTTTTTAATATTGATACTATACATT
>JAODPA010066854.1:0-10769 GCA_025585075.1 Nepenthes mirabilis
GATTGAAAATAAAGCAATTTAGATTAAAATAAACAAAAATAGCTGAAAATATATTAGTTATGAAAAGTGATGGGTGTACTGGAATATGGACTGGCTCACGGTCAATGGATGTCCAAAAGGTATGCCAAACGGTTAACGTAAAAACAGTCCAACAGGGCCCAAATGCCCAAAGCGAGAAAGACCCAAGACGGTAAACGCAATTGTTGACCGTCTGAACTCCAGAAGACAGGAAACACACGCAGACGGTCAACGCGAATGTTGACCGAAACCACTGTAACAACAGGCCAAAAGCGAAAAAGGCTACTGCAGGCCAGGCCCACTCAAACCCATGATCCATCAGACGGCCGGCGATGACTTTCCTAGTAATTCCCACGATCTCTGCTGATCCCCAAAAAGGATATTGACAAAATCGACGCCTTCCTCGTAAGGAAAGCGCTAGATTTTCCTAATCTCCTGCCAAGTTGGATGCTCCAACGGTAAAGAACGCAGAAGAAATGTGGGTGATTTGGAAAGCCACTGACCACCATGAAAGGAAACCATATCAATCCCTTTGACAACTGGCATCCATAATGAAAGGCAGACCAGCCAACGAATCATACAGGGATCACTCTTTCCAAAGAAGGAGAATCGCCTACTCGACCATAAGTAAGCCTTGGAACTCTCGTTCTAGGCATGCTTTCGGTTACCAACGCTTTCTGCTACAAATGCTGTCAGTTTCCTAAGCTTCCTGGGACAAACGCTCTCAATCATTGACGCCTTCTATTACTAAGGCAACCCAAAAAATCTCAAGCATACAAACGTGTCCCTCACGGTCGTTTACTGTCTCCCTACCTTCTAGATTTAAGAAGTGGTGTGTAGGATCCAAACTCAAGGAACGAAGCCGAAACAAGGACAGGCGGATCACCCCGAATTTGTTCAAAGTTCGGATCCAGGACGCATCATTGGCGCCGTATGTGGGAAGCGCTTACAAAAGCTAACCACGAATCTATACAAACGCTCTCTTTCACCTTCTAATTCTGCAATGGTGAGCACGAGAGTCCAAGCTAATAATCCGGCTAGAGATGCTGCTAACCCCGATCAGGACCACGCTGCTGGTGCCATGGCCAACGGGGCTACGGGCGAAATCCCACCGCCTTATTTTCAATAACTGGTGGAGCAGATGCAAGCCAACAATCGTCTGCTCCAGATACTTTGCACTCAGAATGAGCAGCGATTGTAAGCGGCTCCATCAGCAGCCATCCCTACACCTGCCACCAAAAGGGGTGGCCAGAGGAAAAAGAAGAGGACCAAAAGGCCCGAGAAAGCTAGGAACAATCCGGCTCCAGCGTCCTCCCGCGTTCATGGCCAAAACAGGCCTGAAGAACGCTCCGGGATCACGTCTCGGCGAGAAAGTTCGGAGAAAAGAAATTCCCGATACTCTCGGGCGGAAGACAACAATGCAGTCTAGGAACGAGCCTCCTGGACTCCCAGATCTGCTGGAAGCAGCAGCCAACCGATTGCTGAACCTTCCAGAGAAAAGACGGAGTTGAGGGCTTACCTCAACTCCAAAAGATTAGCAAACGCCGCTCGTGCCGATCCGCGAGTGGACAAAATCTAGAACCGTGTGTTCCAAGACGAGGAGCACGCCATCGACTTAGACCGATCTCCTTTCATAGCGGAGATCCTGAGCCGTCCACTGCCAATGCAGTTCAAGATGTCGTCCCTTGACTCATACGATGGGAGCAGTGATCCGATTGACCACCTAGATCACTTCCGCACCCATCTGAGTCTACAAGGGCTAGAAGACTCAACGATGTGCACTGCTTCCCGCTTACGCTGAAGGGAGATGCCCGAATCTGGTTCCATCACCTCCCTTCAGTCACGATCAGTAGCTTTCGTAAGCTCACAGATCTCTTCTTGGCTCAATATGCCTCGAGCCGACGGGAATAGAAGCAGCCGTGGCATCTCTCCCACATCAAGCAGAAACTGGGAAAGAACCCACGGCGTTTCCTAGATCGTTTCATGGCAGAGGTCAGAAGGATTCCCAGGATCATAGAGGAGATGAAATTGGGCAGTTTCATCTCGGCACTGACTTACGGTGATTTTTTCAAGCACCTGGCCCACAAAAATCCTCAGACCTTCCAAGATGCAGAATCCATCACCCGGGCCTACGCTGTAGCAGAGGAGGCCAACGAGGCAAAACATCTAGAACGGGCGGATCAGCCTCGATCATCCCCTCGTGAAGGGGAGAGGAAGTATAGCGGCGGATATCACTCCCGCCAGAAGCAGCGCCGGACTGGGCCCCTGGAGTGCAAAGACTACGGGCCCACCAGTTTCACACCTCTGACGGATACACGCTCAAACGTCCTCATGCAGATTAGCGGAGAAAAATTCTTGAAGTGGCCAAAACCACTGAAGAAGGACTCTGAAAACTAGTCGAAGTATTGAGACTTTCATCGTTCTGCTGGCCATTCAACTGAAGACTGAAAGACATTGTAGAGGGAGATCGAGGAGCTGACTAGCAGAGGCCACCTCACGAAATTTGTCAGAGGTTCTGGACAGAGCTCTGGAGCGGCTAGTGAAGAAGGGTAGGAGCAGACTCCTCCCCGAAATCGGGTCGCAGTAGGGATGGTTAACATGGTTACTACCCGACCTGCTAAAAACCCATATGGCAGCGAGGAATAGCAGGCTGAGAGGAAAAAAATAGCGCACGGCGGATAATACTATTAGCTTTAGTGATGATGACTTAGCCCATGTAGTGTCCCCCCATGCTGATCCCCTCCTTGTATCTGCGCTCGTTTAGAATGGTAGTGTAGGCTATCAGTTGAAGAGAGTATTTATTTATAATGAAAGTTCTCGCAATTTGCTTTACTTGGATACTTTCTTCAGATTAGGCTTAAAAAAGAACCAACTAAAACCTGCCGAATACCCATTATACGGCCTCGACAAAGAATCGGTGCCCGTTCAAGGGACTATCCAGTTGGAAGTTACCTTGGGGACATATCCAAAAATAGCAAGTCGAACACTCACCTTCCTGGTGGTTGACCTATCCTCAGTATACAATGCTATACTGGGCAGGCCGTGCTTGATAGCATTCGAGGCAATTACCTCGATTCTGCACCTTAAAATGAAGTTTCCAACACCCTACGGTATCGAGAAGGTGTTGGGCGACTAAGTCATTGGGCGAACCTGTTACATGTCCCAGATTGCCCCAAGCAGCAGCACTAGAACAGTTGGAGAACTCGACCATCGGGACAAAGCAACCCTCCAGCAAGCGCAGTCCGGTAAAGTCACGGATCTAATCCCACTGGACCCGGAGGAGCCGGATAAGTGTGTACAGATCGGCGGCTCACTCACCGGACCACTGCGCGATGAGCTGATTGCATTCCTACGAAGGAACACTGACCTTTTTGTATGGACTCCAGCGGACATGCCTAGAATCCCAGCGGAGGTAATAGTCCATAAATTGGGACTTGACTCCAGCCGGAAGCCCATCAGGCAGAAGCGGCGGAACCTCTCCGTTGAAAAACTAATCGCCATCCGCGAAGAGGTTAAAAAGCTACTGGACGCAGCTTCATTAGGGAAGTCCAATACTCGGATTGGCTCTCTAATGTCGTTTTAGTAAAGAAGAGTAACGGGAAATGACAAATGTGTGTCGATTTTATCGACGTTAACAAGGTCTGTCCAAAGGACAGCTTTCCCTTACCCAGGATCGACATGCTGGTTGACTCCACAGCCGGACATGAGCTGCTAAGCTTCATAGACGCCTTTTCAGGTTACAACCAGATCCGGATGAGTCTGGAGGACGAGTACACCTCGTTCATGACCGATCAAGGCACACCTATTGCTACAAAGTGATGCCTTTTGGGCTCAAAAACGCTAAAGCAACCTACCAACACTTGATTAATAAGATATTCGAAAAACAAATTGGCCGCGACATGGAGGTCTACGTCGATGACATGCTCGTCAAGAGCAAGGCTACCGGCGACCACATTTGTGACCTGGAAGAGTCATTCGAGGTGCTCCGTAAGCACCACATGAAGTTGAATCCAGCTAAGTGTATTTTCGGAGTAGCCTCCGGCAAATTCCTGGGCTTCATTGTCTCCCAACGGGCGATCGAGGCAAACTTAGAGAAGATCAAGGCGCTCGCCGACATGGCTCCGCCACGAAACGTAAAGGACGTCCAGCGACTGACTGGACGGCTGGCAGCACTGTCCCACTTCCTTGCAAAGTCTGGTGATAAGTACCAGCCTTTCTTTAAAGCCCTTAGAGGAACAAAATCAAATGGGTTCCAATGGACTGCGGAGTGCCAAACCGCTTTTGATGAACTGAAATGATACCTGGCCAGCCCGCCGTTGTTGGTGTCACCTAAGGGCGGAGAGGAATTGTATCTGTACTTGGCAGTGTCGGAGGCGTCCCTGAGTTCTGTCCTTATGCGCCAGGACTCTGATGCCCAACGGTCAGTCTACTACGTGAGTAAAATATTGACCGGCCCAGAGACTCGTTACTCACGCACAGAAAAATTAGCCTTGGCGCTGATCTTCTCTGCGAGGAAGTGGAGGCCCTACTTTCAAGCCCATCGAATAGTGGTCCTTACGGACCAGCCGCTGAAAAGCATCCTCCAGAAACCCGACGTTTCTGGACGATTGGTAAAATGGGCTATCGAGTTGGGTGAGTTCGATATCGAATTTCAGCCCAAGCCTGCTGTGAAAGCACAGGCGTTGGCCGATTTTATTGTCGAGACTACAACCCCAGTCCTCGAGGAACAGCCTGAAGAAAGTGCGAAATAATTTGTCGGAGTTTTAGAATAGATATTTCACGTGGACGGATCGTCTACGGACACAGGCAGTGACGCCAGAGTGGTCATTACAACTCCCGACGGGTTTGAGGTGAAATACTCCCTCAGGCTTAATTTCTCGGCAACCAACAACATTGCCGAGTACGAGACCCTGTTCCCTGGATTACGGTTAGCTAAGGAGTGCTCCGCCAGGAGGTTGGTAGTTTATAGTGACTCCGAGTTGATCGTTAACCAGGTTAACTGAGGCTTTGAGACAAATAATCCCCTCTTGGCAAAGTATTTGGCTAAGACAAGGGAGGTCGCCCAGGGTTTCGACAAGCTAACCCTGGTTCACATTTTGAGAACCAAAAATTGAAAGGCGGACCAGCTGGCTAATGTCGTTGCTGCCGAAAACCCAGAGCAGTATTCGAGGGACATGCGGGAGATCTTTAGACGCTCCCAGCATTGAGAAGTGAGAGGCCATGTAGATTTCTGAAGCGAAAAACTGGATGACGCCTTTCCTAAACTATCTGGCGGACGGATCATTGTAAGAGGACGTGGAGAAGGCCAACCGGGTCAAAAAGACAGCCGGCTGGTATGCTGTGGTTGACGGACGGTTGTACCGCCGTAGCTACTCGACTCCATACCTCAGCTGTCTAACTCTAGAAGAGGCTGATTGCGCTTTAAGCGAAGTCCACCTTGGGATCTGCGGGTCGCACATCGACGAAAAAAACTTGGCCTTCAAGGTCATGCGCCAGAGCTATTACTGGCCCTCGATGAAAAAAGACGCGTTGGAGTTCGTGAAGAAATGTGAAAGTTGCCAACTTCACAGCAACCTTCACAGCTAGCCATCCGCAGATCTGAAGGCCCTTTAGGCCCCTTGGCCTTTCGCACAATGGGGGCTCGATCTCATTGGCCCATTTCCCATTTCCATGGGGCAAAGAAAATTCATCATCGTGGACATCGACTACTTCACCAAGTGGGTTGAAGTCGTCCCACTAGCTAAGATAACAGAACACAATGCCCTGGAATTCCTCCTCCAGAATATTGTCTGTAGATTCGGCGTCCCCTAGGTCGTTGTGACCGACAACGGGACCCAGTTCTCAAAAAAAATGCTTCACCAAGTATTACACCAGTCTTGGCATCAAGTTGATCCACACTTCGGTGGCATACCCCCAAGCAAACGGACAGGTAGAGGTGACGAACCGAACGCTACTCCACGGATTAAAGACTAAGTTGGAAAACACAGGGGGCTCCTGGGCGGACGGGCTCCCTTCCGTTCTTTGGTCTTATCGAATAACCCCGAAGGAACCCACGCGAGAGACATCGTTCAGCCTCTGTTACAGGACTGAGGCAATAATCCCAGTCGAAATCGGGCTTTCAGGTCTCAGGGTGGAATCCTTCGACCCACAGACTAACTACCAAAAAATCAGGGATCACTTAGACTTGTTAGAGGAAGCCCGTGATGCTGCCAGAGTACGGACAGCGGCCTACCAACATCTGATCGTCCGATACTATAACAAAAAAGTTAAGGCGCGACGATTCGATATGGGGGACCTGGTCCTACGAGGCGTCGAGGCCACAGACAAGCTGGCCAGCCGCAACAAGCTCTCCCCTAATTGGGAGAGACCTTTCCTCATCTCCTCCGTCCTGCGAAATGGAGCTTACAAATTTCGGAGCCAGGACGAGAAACTGGTTCCGCGAACGTGGAACGCTATCCACCTCAAATGATACTTCCAGTAGCGGTCACAGGTACGCATTTGCATTATTATTTGCACTCACTTGCTTGTTTTGTTTCTTGAGAAAAATAAGAGTTTACTTAACATCCTTTCTATGTATAAGTGCATGTGTTTTCTTTATAGGTTACCTGACCTAAACTGCCCCTAAGTCGGGAGGGTCTTCACCCTCTCGTTAAACCCTGGTCATCCAGGCGGCCAAAAGCGGTCGAACTTGAACCTCAGTCATCCGAGCGACCCATTAGCGGTCGTATCTAAACCTTGGTCATTCAGGTGGCCCAAGAGTGGTCTATTTTAAACCTTGGTTATCCAGGTGGCCCATAAGCGGTCTAATATAAACCTTGGGCATCCGAGCGGCCCATTAGCGGTCGTATTAAACCTTAGTCATCCAAGTGGCCCGATAGCGGTCAAAACCTTAGGGGGCTTACGTAGCATATGCAACGACCTCCTCGACGAGGAGATAACGGGATCAGTCAGCGACGATCGAAGGGAGAAGCGTCCATCTCCAACGTTGGCCGTCCAAGTTATTACTTGGATAGCGCTGCCAGGTTGGTTAACACAACCACCTGCCAAGCCTAATGACATAGCTTCTTAGGCAGTCCAAACATATAACCGGCCAACTCAGTTGGCCGCCCTATGCAACAAAGTATACAAACACAAGCAGTGAAAATAAAAGGACACGAAGTTAAAAGAATTTCCATTTCATTGCTTAAAAATATGTTACAAGATTATAAAATTACAAGTAGGGAAAGGTGCGAAAGGCTAACAAGGCGGCGGCCGCCTCTGACCGTCCCGGAGCTCCTCCACGAGGTCGTCCTTATGCTGCGCCCTGCGGTTTTCTAAATGAAGGTATTGAACCGGGAAGTTAGGGTCGATCAGCCTCACGAGACGCCGACAGACCTGGACCCCCTCAAATATCCGGGCGTGCAGCATGCCCTTGACCTCGTGGGGGCGAATCCGAAGACCTAACTCATTCTCCAGTGTGGATATCCGATCTGCAAGCCGCTTCTTACTCGCCTTGCTCCCGTCTTCCTCCTCTTTCAAACGAGCATTCTCAGCTCTCAAGCTGACGATCTCCGTCTCCATTCCCGCCAGAACAGCCTCAAGGATAGCAGTCTCCTCGCGATGCTCCCCTGCAGAAGCGGCCAGTTTGGCGTCCAACAAGGCTATCTCCGCCTCCCTATCTGCCAGCACCTTATCACGCTGCTCCACCACTTTAAAAAAGGCGGAGGCCACCTTTAACGGCTGCACAAAAACAGACAAAGAGCAAGTCAGAAACCTAAAAAAGGAAAAGTACGATGAACCAATCACCAAGAGTCATACCTCCCAAAATTTTCTCACAGGCCTGGCCTAGGTGGCGGTGGACCAGGAGCATCCTCTCAAGCTGAGCTCATAGCTCCCTCCTCCAGAATGCGCTCCAAGATATCATCAGATTCGTCCACAGTAGCTGCAGGATCCTCAAATGCAGCCTCTGGAGCAATAGCTGGAGGATCAAGCTCCACTATTGGCTCCAAAGCAGAAGTCTGCCCAACTGGGGAGCTAATGGATGACTCCCGCGCGCCCTCCACCGACTCACAAGCTGGCTCCTCAAAAGGCTCTACTGATACAGCACCAGGAACCGCTTGCGGCGCAGGCTACGCCAAGATGACTACTGAATCCGCCGGCCAATCATCGTGGGTCTTTTCCAGGCCCGCAGTGCTGCCAGACCCATAGCAAATCCCGGCAGCCACGTAGTCAATGAAGGACGACGACGATGAAGGCGTCTCCAACACCTTTTCTAGCAACGGGCCAATAAACCCTTTGTCCGTATGCCGCAAACGGATGATGATGCCTTTAGAATCCTCCAAATTCATCATCCTCACGAGCAGCGTAGGTTTATGAACTGGGGATGGCGGACCCCAGTTCACCTTCTTAGCCTCCGCCCAAGAGACCAAAAAATTCCATTCAAAGTCATCGGGGTTCTCCTTTATTAACTTAATCGCCCACTTTTGGGCTGCCATCTCCGTCGTAGACGACGTCTCCGTGTATGCTTCCGGAACCTAGCCTCAATCCTTCACAAGGGGCCAAGCCGTCTCCATACTCACGAAGAAGAACCGGTTCTTCCAGTTCTTCAATGAGTCGTGTATAGCCTTGTTTATTTTTAGGCCAGAACGGGGGACGAGAGATATCCACTCTGCCCCTCGATTTATTTTGAACAAAATCCTAACCGTGGACATCCTAAGCTATTTGTCATGCTTTCGGAGAAAAATACACATAGTACAGAAATACCTCATAGTATTGGCGTGAAGCTAGGCGATGGGGACGTGTAGGGCTTGCAAAACAGACTGCAAGTCTTCCTGCAATGGGAGGCGGAGGCTGCTCCTCAGGTGGGCCTCATAAACAGTAATATGCCCCTCCGGTGGAGCATAGGCTCTGTCATCCTTTCCTGGAACTCTCCATGCAATCTCCTTCAGAATGTTGAACTTGACGTACAATGCTTTAATATCGTTCTCTCTCAAAATGGAGGTAAAGTTTGTGACGGAGGCCATGGTTACACAGAGAGCTAGGGTTTCTGAATGCTTCTAAAGAATGGGAACGAAGAAGACGAAAAGCTTGGAGGCGTAAATAATTTTCGAAATGAAGGGGGAAAAACTTAGACGCCAAGCGCACGTTAAAACCCCCCATTAAGGACGCTGTCAGTCCAGCCACTTGTCAACTCCCTACTTGGCCCTTCAAAAGGACGGATCTCTGGCGCATTAATGGTCAGGATCTCCGCCCAACCAAAGGAAGATGCGTGTCTTCTTCTGGCCTGCAAACCGGCTAATGGCCACGAGTCCATCAGGTCTGGCAGAAAGCTTTTCCGGAATTGATCATGACGGTCAACAATTTCGGTCAATATTATTCTCCAGAATTGACCAAGACGGTTAATAATTGCGGTCAATATTGTTCTCTAAAATTAACCAAGACGGTCAACAATTCTGGTCAATGTTGTTCTCCGGAATCGACCAATACGGTCAACGATTTCGGTCAACGTTATTTTTTTGAAATTGACCAAGGCGATCAACGATTCTAGTCAATATTGTTCTCCAAAATTAACCAGGACGGTCAACAATTTCTGTCAAACTCTCCTCCACGCCTTTCATAAAGTCCTCTAGGATCCTCAAACGATGAAGGGTAGTAGGGGCATCCCATCATGGACATATCGGAGCCCAGAATTCTGGCCACCGACATAGGGGGCTAGTGATGGGTGCACCAGAATATAGGCTAGCCCACGATCAATGGAGGCCCAAAAGGCATGCTAAATGGTCAACGCAAAAACAGCCCAACAGGGCCCAAAGGCCCAAAGCGAGAAAGGCCCAAGACGATCAACGCCATCGTTGACCGTCTGGACTCCAGAAGACAGGAAACACACGCAAACGGTCAACCCGAACGTTGACTGAAACCACTGTAGCAACAGGCCAAAAGTGAAAAAGGCTTTTGCGGGCCAGGCCCTCTCAAGCCCACGATCCATTAGACGGTCGGCGACGACTTTCCCAACAATTCTCATGATCTCTGCTGATCTCCAAAAAGGATATTGACAAAATCGGCACCTTCCTTGTAAGGAAGGCGCCATATTTGTTCAATCTCCTGCCAAATTGGATGCTTTAACGGTAAAGAACGCAGAAGGAAGGTGAGTGATTTGGAAAGCCGCTGACCGCCATGAAAAGAAACCGTATCAATCCTTTTGGCAATTGGCATCCATTCTGAAAGGCAGGCCAGCTAACGAATCATATAATGATCACTCCTTCCAAAGAATGAGGATCGCCTGCTCAACCATAAGTAAGCCTTGGAACTCTCGTTCTAGGCATGCTTTCGGTTACCAACGCTTTCTGCTACAAACGCTTTCAGTTTCCTAAGCTTCCTGGGATAAACGCTCTCAATCATTGACGCCTTCTGCTACTCTGGCAACCCAAAAAACCTCAGGCATGCAAATGTGTCCCTCACAGCCGTTTACTACCTCCTAACCTTCCAGATTCAAGAAGTGATGTGCAGGATCCAAACTCAAAGAACGGAGTCGGAATTATGATAAGTGGATCATCCCGAATCTGTTCGAAATTCGGATCCAGAACGCATCAAAAAGAAATAAGAGTAATTAAAATTAACCGTATTACTTTAATTAAATTGATGATAAAGCTCAAAATGAAATAATTTATTGTTTGAAATTTTATCAAACTTATTAAATTATCAACTAAGATAAATTACTCAAATCATTAATATGTAGATTGGTTAGATCAATGGCTCTATCTCTTCAAAAAATA
>JAODPA010066855.1:0-10769 GCA_025585075.1 Nepenthes mirabilis
TCTTTCTTTATTTTTCTTTTTTTCCTTTTTCAAATGTTCCCCCGGCAAGCCAACGAACGGTTAGGGCGACCGTCAAAAGGCACGGAGGCCTTTAGTTTGTCCCGAATAGCATTTGTAATTTGAGAGCAAATTTGGAATATATATTGAGGGGAAGATTTCTTAAAAATTCGGTTATTACGTTCTCTCCAAATAAAGTAGACAGTGGCTGCAAGAGACAGACGTTTGGAAAGGGAAATAAGATTCCTACCTTTCCAAATATGAGCAGCCCAATTAATGTTTTGGGACCACTCAAGATAGGGCCATAGGATGCCAGCTTTCCTTTGGATATTGGTCCACACAGAATTGGAGAAGGGACATGAGAAGAAGAGATGTTCATGATTTTCCTCGTCCGAGTCACACAGAGTGCATGTGTTGGATAGGTTTGGAACACCGCGGACATGATCGTTGGTATTAAGCCTGCTTTTAATAGCCAACCAAAGAGTAAATGCGTGGGCAGGAATATGGAAGGTGCCCCAGACTAAGTTGGTCCAGCTTAGTTTCGGCTTGGGCGGGTGGAGAAGGAGGTAGGCAGATTTAGTCGAAAAGATACCATTGGGGCTTCCATCCCATCTCAAGGAATCTTTTTGATCGATGTTGGGGAGATAAAGGGGCATGTTCTCGGCGAGATTAGAGACCTCCTGATCATAAGGGTTAGGCCAAGCCCAACGGTCGTCTCTGATTAAAAGAGAAACCTTGGCGTCCCATGATAAGCCCGTGACCATACGAATACGGTCCGTGCTAACCTTGCAAAGCGGGCCCATTGGGTGCCAGTGGTCATGCCAAATAAAGGTATCTGCCCCATCCCCAATAATCTTAATAGAATGAGAGCACATGAAGGGACGGAGATTCATGATCTTTCTCCATCCCCATGGAGCTGAATCAGGGACTTTGAGAGTCCAGATACATCGGTCTTTGATTCTAGTTTTGTGGATCCATGAAGACCAGGCCGAGTTATGATCCTTTGACATGATACGCCAAAGAAGTTTACATATGAGAGCTTTATTTTGGGCCTGCAAATTCTTGAGCCCCAGCCCACCTTCACTCTTTGGGTAACAAATGTCAGCCCAGGCTACTTTTGCATTAGCTTTCCCATCGGTAGAGCCATTCCACAGAAAGCACCTCATAATGCAGTCAATCTGATTTAGGATAGATTTGGGCAGGATGAAGATTGATGCCCAATAGAGATGGACGGATGAGAGGATAGAGGCAACTAGTTGCAGACGGCCCCCAAAGGAGAGCCACCTGTTCTTCCAAGATTTGACGCGGTGTGTAATTTTCTCAGTGAGGGCATTGCAATCCCAAATCAAAAGCCTGGTAGTAATAAGAGGGACACCCAGGTACCTAATGGGAGGAGAGCCCACTTTGAACCCCAAAATGTCAGCCATCTTCTGAAGAAGGTGGCAACCGTATGATGCGATGCTTTGCATGTGCAGCAGGGTATTTCTTCCATGCTAAACTCTGGGTGCAGCTGGAGCCTTGTTCATAAGGCTTCATTAATTTTGTTTTCTCATCAGTCGCAGAAGGTGCTGCTGGATGTGTTGCTGAAGCAATCTGGCTACTGTATGCTGCTGATTTTGTGATACAGGGGTTGCTGCCCGTGTTCTGTTGCCAGTGGAATGGCTGTTCTGCTGCCAGTGGGGGTGCTGAAATGCCTCTGTTTCTATATGTATCCACCTTATGGATGCTGATGGTGCGTTGGGGCTGTCAAGGCAGATATTTTCATCCTGATTGGATTTGCTGGAACCTGGTGTTCCTTTATCAGATTCCTGCTGGTTTGATTGGATGTGCAAACCGGTTTGAACAGGCTCTTTTGCCGGAAGTTTTTTGCTGGCGAGGAATTTGAGCATTCCGGTTTATGCTCTTTTGGATCCCGGTTTAGTTGGAAGTGGCCTGCCCGGAATGGATTCCATCTAAATCGGCTTTGGACGTTCCAGTTCCCGGTATGTTGATGACATGGGGTTACTCCCCTGCTGACGTGGATTGGATGCGCTTTTTGTGGCAATTGCCGGAATAGAAAAAAGGAAAAAAAGGGGAAAAAAAGGGAGGATAATAGGAAAAATAGAAAAAAGGGAAAAAAATAAGTATTGAATTGGTTTTCTGTTGCTGGTGCTTTGGAATGTTCTGTTTAGCTGCCTGCGTCTGGTGTGGGCCTTTGTGGACTCCAGGCTTTTCCTCCAGCTTGTTTAAGAGTTTCCTATTGCCTGGAGGTTGCTGTGTTCTATGGAACAAATTCCTACAGGGTGGCTTGTAGCTGGATTCTATGTTGGGTAGTATAATGTTGCTGCTGGCTGTTGTTTTGAAGATCTTATATAGTTGAAGGGGTGCTGTGGGTGGAGATCGCTATTTGATGGTCTGTAGTGATCCCCTGCTGTAAGCTCTGTAGATAAATGGGGGATGCAGGTCCTGTATCCCTGGTTTTGTCATGGTGTGCTGATGCACATGTGCTGATGGAATCTGCTTGACTGCACTGGTGCTGCTGTTTAGCAGCTCCTGTTGGACTCTGTTCCTGGTGAAGATGGCCAGATCTATGGCTTATTGGATTTTGCTGTGCTTGATGCTTTTGGCCTATTGGAATTTTGTGCTACTGTGTGGTTGTTCACCATGCTGATTTGAGCAATGTGGTAACGTGGCTGATCTGTGTCTGCGCTGGCTGCTACTGTGGTATGTCCGGGCGCAGTATGGATGGTAGCTGTTGCTGTCTTCTAAAGATACATTGGTTCTATTGTTGGGGTGTAGCTGCTGCAACCTTTCTACCTTTTCTGCTTTGGAATAGCAGATTCTGATGGGTCCACGATGCTGTTGGCCTGGAACGCTGCTCTTGCTGTTAATTGTAGAGAAATTGAAGGTGCTGATCTTGCTGTGTTGGATTTTTGGCTGTAGTGTTGGATGGATCCACTGCTGGCGCTGGTGCCCAGTGTTGGGCTTTCTGAGAGGGATCTGTCTACTGATATGGAGATTGGTGTATCCATTGGTGCCTGGTTCGGGTTGGTTTGTTAGTGAAATCTGATTGATGTGGCCCGGATGGCTGGCTCTATTCCTGGGAAGCTGCTGCTTTTGCTGAATCCAGCTCTGGATTTGCTGTTTAACAGCACTGTTGTGGTGGTTTGATGCAGAGCTTCCTGCTGAAACAACCTGCATTTGCTGAAGAATCTGGTTTCTTTCGGCGATTGCGATGCTGATGAGATGCTGGACCACATTTGCTGCATGGTGTACTGATGAAGTTGAGATAAGCACTGGTCCATGCTTTTGCATACCCGGTTGGTGTGCTGATGTGCATACCTTTTGCTACTGTGCTTCTGAATTGGGAGCTGATATTGCTGATGGGATGTGTGAAGAGTTGGAGAGCTGCTGATGGGTGTAGTGTTTGGGGCTGCTGCACTGGGTGTAGCTGCTGTCTGACACTGCAACTTGCTTGTTCGGTTCTGATTCCCATCGTGGATGCTGATGGATGGGGACTAGATATCCTCCTGTTGCCTTTTTGTGCTGCTGAACTGCTGCCAATACATTGGTTTTGTGGAGCCTTGGAGCCAAGGTTTCATTTATGTTGCTACTGCTAAGTTTTCAACAGTCGAATGTGGAACTAACTGCCTTGCAATGCCCCTGTGTGATGCTGGTTTGTGTTGGCTGTGTTCAGTCTTGTTTACGATGGAAATGTCATTTTTTGTCGTTTTCGGTAAACGTTGTCCTCCTAGAGGCCATTTTGTATATTCAGATGTACTGTCCGCTCGGGGTATGCCCTAGCGTTTTATCTTTTATCTTCAAGTCAAAATACTTGGAGATAAACATATTATTTTGTACTATTTTTCTCCCATTAATCCAAAATACTTACCAAAAAAAAAAAGGTTGCACTGCTAGATGCTCATGCACTGTTAATGATTGTGTGTCTGCTTTGTGTTACATCAGAATTCAGATTTTATTTTTCTGTTGTACGTTGTCCTCTTAGAGGCTTATTTGGTATTATATGATGTACCGTTTGCTCGGGGTATGCCCTAACATTTTATATTTTTAATCCAAGTCAAAATACTTGGAGATAAAACATAAATTTTGTAATTTTTTTCTCCCTTTAATCCAAAATTCTTACTTACCAAAAAAAAAAAAGGATGGGTCTTTAGAGCATATGAAAGCCTCGCTCTTATTTAAATTCGCCGAAAGGCCTGAGAGCCAATGAAATTCCTCAAGGTAATCCTTAAGAATCCGAATAGAGTAGATATCAGCATGAGAGAAGAGGAGGAGGTCGTCGGCAAAAGCAAGCATGACATTATGAGTTGCTTCACAATTCTAATGAAATGTGAAGTCATCATTCCTACGAGCCTTGGATTCAATAATCCCATTCAACATCTCCATCACCAGGACAAAGAGGTATGGAGAAATGGAATCGCCTTGGCGGAGACCGTTGCCCCCTTTGAAAAATCCAATAGCTTCCCCATTAATATTAACAAAGTACGAGGGGGTGGTAATACATTGCCTAATCCAGTTGGCCATTTTAGGCGAAAATTTCATAATGGTCAGGATAGAGATGATAAAATCCCAATGAACAAAATCGTAGGCTTTCATGAGGTCAATTTTCAGAGTACATCTGGGTGGGTCATGACCCAGATGATACTTATGGAGGAGCTCTTGGGCCAGGAGGATGTTGTCACTAATTTGCCGCCCAGCCACAAAAGCCGTTTGACATTTATCAACCAGATAAGGTAATGTCATCTTAAGCCTATTTGCAATGATCCTCGAGATAATTTTGTAGATGACATTACAGCATGATATGGGACGGTAATCAGAAACCAAACGAGGAGATTGGACCTTTGGGATCAGGCTAATAATTGTCGAGTTCATTTGTTTGAGAAGCTTTCCATGATTGAAGAAATCACGAATAGCTTCACAGACAGATGAGCCCACAATGTCCCACGATTCCTTGAAAAAATTGGAACTGAAACCATCTGGACCCGGGGCGCGATAGTCACCAATAGAAAACATTACTTTTTGGATCTCATCATCATTTATTGGACCAGCAAGGGGGGCCATTAGCGCTTCAGGAACTGTGTGAAGGATAGGGCGAAGCCGGTCCTTGTCAACCGAACCATACGAATGCCCAGTCCTAAGAATCTTACTGAAGTGATTCACAATCAGATTTTGGACACTCTCAACTCCAGCGGTAGGATTCCCAGCATCATCAAGGAGGGAGATAATCCGATTCTTTTTTTTTTGGTAAGTAAGATAATCCGATTCTTATTGTTGTTTCCATTAACAGTTTTGAAAAAAAATTTATTGCACTGATCACCCTCTTTGAGCCACCTTATCTTAGCTTTTTGCTTGATAAGGTCGACTTCCTTGGCCAGTGCAGCACGGTAAGCTTCCCTACAACTGCGTTCTTCGTGATAACACTCGAGGTTTGAAGGAGATTGACTTTGGATAGCCTCAAGCTTGTTCATCGAACGGATAACTTCCTCATGGACATCGCCCTCAAGGACATTGAGCTTTTTTAGTGACAATTTCACCTTCTTAAGTCGAGACATTAGCCGGAACATTGGTGTGCCATTGGTGTCATCCGACCAAGCATCTGCAACCAAATGGTAAAATTGAGGGGATTTGGTGAGAAAATTATTAAATCGAACATCCCGTGTTTTTTAGGTGAGTCGCTAGAAGGAAGAAGGATACATGGAGAGTGATCAGAAAGTCTGGCAGGGGGAAAATGGGCTTTGGCCCTACGAAATTGGTCAAGCCAATGCCCATTGGCGACAACTCTATCAAGCTTTCTGTAAATGCGGAGGGATGAGTCCCGGCCATCATTCCAGGTATAGTGCATACCTTCGTGGCACACGTCGTCAAGATCGCAATCTCTAAGACAATTTTCAAGGTCAAGCGAGCTTTTGTTGTGCCAAACCCCTCCCAGGGCCTCGGATGGGGATCTAACTGCGTTGAAATCCCCAAGGGCGGCCCAAGGAAGCTCGCCCGGATGATTAGACATCGTCCGAAGGCTATCCCAGAGGAGCCTACGGGAACTTTCTGAATTAGCGCCGTAGATAAAGGACAGGAGGCAACGAATATTCTTCTCTTTTTTTTTTTTTGGTAAGTAAGTATTTTGGATTAATGGGAGAAAAAAATTACAAATTTGATGTTTTAACTCCAAGTATTTTGACTTGAGAGTAAAACATAACCCGTTGGGGTATACCCCGAGCAACAAGTACATCCGGAAGTACATAACAGACCTCTCGGAGGCCAATGTTCTACAACACCTATAGAAAATGAAAAATATTACATCACAAAACAGCGGGTCCAACCCGCAGCAATCCAGGACAACCGGGGATACAATAAACCAGCAGCTGCAAAGAGAATCACCAAGAATCCACATCAGGTCATCCAATTCAGCGATTGATAACATCAGCCAAGAATATCTTCATCAGGCTTTGTACTACACCAGTAGCAAAAAACAGCCTCCAGCTTATCAATGCCATGCAAACCGCATGGATTGGTGAGTATGAAGCAGCAAGGAAATCGACAACATCAGCTGCCATCCAGCACAGCATCCGGATTCTGCACCATTCCAGCAGACATCATAAGAAATCAAGACGCCACCAGCGACATCATTTTGCCAATTGGGGGTCCCAGACAACCCAAATCCGGCCACCCGAAGATGCGGAGTAATTCATATACCAAGACCAATTTGGTCTGATCCTAGAGGAGACAATCAGAGAGTTCCTCTCCGCAACTTTTGTTTCAACCAGACCAGCAATACTACACCCATGGGAGCAAATGAGGTTGCCGACTTCGTGGGCTTTTATAATCTCATTTAGTCCCCTCACGTTCCAACAGGCAATGCTAATCATGGGTTATGGGTGAGGGAGGGGGAGGTTTTTTTACTCCCCCGAGATTTTTTATTTTTCCTAGAAGACACTTGTACCCCATATATGGTAGAGGTGCCACCACTAGTCAGTCCACCAGATGACCCAGATGAACCAGATGATGGGGGGTTTCTCAAAGTAGCTCGATGGGAGGTGTCGATCGGTGGATCGGGTATGAGTGGTGGCTGTTGTTTAAGGGCATCAGCCCCACCAGGATCAGAGGCAGACCTTTGATGCCTCACATTTAAAGGACCGGGAGGCTCCGAACAAAAGTTTGGTCTCCCAAATCCGGGGTTTGATGATGATTTGGTTAGCTGTTCTTCTGGTGGTGGTGAGGTGGACGGAGTAAATTATTTGCTTTATGGTCGGAGTGGCTTCTTGTTCCCTCATCGGCCGGAGTGATATGCGTGTGTTGAGGCCGGAGTGGCTTCGCAGCCGAAATGCCTGTTTCGTTAAAAGGCTGGAGTGGGATTGAGTCTGTTGATTCTGGAGTGCAATTTTTCAGAGTGCATTTTGCCTGAGTGCATTTTTGCCGGAGTGGGATTGAGTCAGTTGAATCCGGAGTGCAATTTGCTAGAGTGCATTTTATCGGAGTGCATTTTTGCCGGAGTGGGATTGTGAAGAATAGCAGGATGATCCATGATGCTGGCAGTGGAATCTTGATACTGATTTGGATAGCTGTTCTTCTGGTGGTGGTGAGGAGGACGGAGTAAATTATTCGCTTTATGGTCGGAGTGGATTTTTGTTCCCTCATCGGCCGGAGTGGATATGCGTGAGATGAGGCCGGAGTGGCTTCGTAGCCGGAGTGCCTGTTTCGTGAGAAGGCCGGAGTGGGATTGAGTCAGTTGATTCCGGAGTGCAAGTTTCCGGAGTGCCTTTTGCCGGAGTGCTTTTTTGCCGGAGTGGGATTGAGTCAGTTGAATCCGGAGTGCAATTTGCCGGAGTGCTTTTTGCCGGAGTGGGATTGAGTCAGTTGAATCCAGAGTGCATTTTACCGGAGTGCATTTTTCCGGTGTGCATTTTTGGCGGAGTGCATTTTGCTTGTCTCGCCTTTTGCATGGGGTAAGGAGAAGCGGTTTTACATAAATTTGGGATTTTGCCTGTTTTTGTTATTTGGTCTAGGTGGGCCGGGTTCTAAGTGGCTGGTTTAGATGATGTACATCTAATTGTTGATTCTTTCGCTTGGTTCATGATTCGGTTCATGATGTTGCTCGGTGTATGCCCTAACTCTTTGTTCTAATTCTAAGGTGGCAAAACACTTGGATTTAGAGCATCCTTTTGTAAATTTTCATTCATTTTAATGCATTTACTTACTTATCAAAAGAAAAAAGATCTATAAGAGAAGTGCAATCCTTCGAAGAGAGCCTAGTGGTGATCAAAGGCACCCCCAAATAACAAATTGGAAGACTACCCATCTTGAAGCCCAAAAGACCAACAGTGTCATGATGGATAGAGCAGTCCTTTGCACAGATAAATATCTCACTTTTATTTCTTTTTGCAGAGAGTTCTGAAAGCCACTGGAACTCCTCAAGACATTCTTTAAGAATCTGAATAGAGGTAATATCAGCTTTTTTTTTTTGGTAAGTAAGAAATTTGGATTATAGAGAGAAAAAAATTACAAAAACCATGTTTTTAGTCAAAGTATTTTGACTTGGAGTAAAAACATAAACTGCTAGGGCATTCCCCGAGCATCTAATACATTAGAAAAGAGAATAAAAAAAAAATAAAAAACTCCTTTAGGAGGACAAGTGATTAACACAAACCACAAAATATGGGACCAGACTAATAAATGGCCAAGCACAAAAGACGCAGCTGCCAATCCGACAGGAGCATACAGCACACGAATTACCAATCCAGCCATTGGAGAAACAGCCAAATGCTTCTTCGACAATGCATGAATCCAGCGACTGTATGACTCGAGGACCTAAAGGGATCAAACCCAGCAACCACCAAAGAGGAACCTGCACATAACCAGCAGCCACTAGCCAAGAGGACCGCTGCGAAGACAGCAAAAAAACCAGCAGCAATTGCCAATCGCAGTCCACCCATGAAACCAACAACCGCGCAGACCAAGAACAGCCGACCACCCAATTGCGACCCTATATATCTAATTCTTCAACACCAACGAATGGCTCCAGTAGTATCTTGAGTCAGCAAGCAGCATACAGCAAACCAGGAGACACTCACAGGCCAGCGCACACCCTGCCGCATCACTAACAGAAAGCAGCAACATCAACCATCAGCAACACAGCCACCCAGAGAATCAAGCATGCAAACAGCACGGGCAACAACACACTCTGCTTCAGCTGGAGACCGCAGGAAGGGCGACTCTACATGTTTCAGCATCACAACCCACCCACACCAACAACAGCAGCTAAATAGGCTTCATCCAATTACCAACTGACTTTAGCTAGCACGCCACAGCAGTACCAGCCAACCTCAGCATGGGCACAGACACACTAGCATCAACGGTAGTAGCATTAAAGTCACAGACCCCAGCAAGGCCATAGACACCGGATCAATATCCTTTTTTTTTTTTTTGTAAGTAAGAATTTTGGATTAATGGGAGAAAAAATAGTACAAAATAATATGTTTATCTCCAAGCATTTTGGCTTGAAGATAAAACATAATACGCTAGGGCATACCCCGAGCGAACGGTACATTTGAATATACAAACAAGCCTCTAGGAGGACAACTTTAACCGAAAACGACAAAATATGACAATTCCATCGTAAACAAGCTTGAACAAAGCCAACATATGGCAAGACAGCACCTTCGGCTAATGAAAAATAGTTGCAGCAAAACAAAAGAGGCCGAGGCCCCACAGCACCACAAAACGGCAGTTCAGCAGTTCAGAACCATCATCAGAATATGTTGTGAAACTGAACCGGGCTGGCACCCAAAACCGGCTCCCGTGCGCAAAAGAAGCCGGCAAGCAGCCCAAAACCGATCACGATTTTGAGATCGGCAGGTGAGATCCAAAATAGGAAAAGAGCGTCCACTCGCGTTCGGCTGGATGCAATTGGAAGCTACAGCAAATGAGATCGGCATATGGGATGCAATTCGAGATCGGCAATTCATTTCGAACCCAAACCAGCTCTTGAAACCAGATCGGCAATTGGGTCTTAACCTCAACCAAGCAAAGCTGGAATACGCCATTACACAGTCCAAACCGGCATTTGACCTGTGCAAACCAGTGCAGCAGCTTCAGCAGTGCATAAATCCATAACAAGATCAACGACAAGCAACAACAGTGGAGGAGCTACGAGTTGTTCAGCCGCAACCAACAACACAAGAATTGTATCCAGTCCCGACATCATCATCAAACAGGCAACAGCCCAACATACTGGATCGAAGTCAGCTTCAAACCAGTAAACAGAGGACAATGCACTTCATCAGCATCTACACTACATCACAGACCATAGGTTCATCAGCATACACTTACAACAAAAACCTCACTCCATAGCACCAAGGCGACTGAAACTAGCCTAGCAAACCAACAGCATCACAACTCCTCATCGCACCCAGCACCAGCATGAGTGTCCATGCAGGCCATCACTACCACCACCAGCAGCAGGAAAGATACACCCATCCGCGAATTGATTGTGGAGTTCAGCCCATGACAAAACTCAAGGAGGCATTGCAGTAAAACAGAGTTCCAAGAGAAACCAGCAACAACAATCAAAGAGCTGCCTCAAACGTTGCACAGACCATTGACACTTCATCAGCAGCCGATAACTTGAACTTCAAACCAGAGGACAACAGGCACGGCCCTCAGCATATCTGCAGCATCATGCAGCAACCAGGCTAAAGACCGAGAGTATAACCGTGAGAAAGCATACTAATTGATTGCTTTGGTGCATTACAAACAGCCCCAACAGTGAAGAAGTAAAT
>JAODPA010066856.1:0-10768 GCA_025585075.1 Nepenthes mirabilis
TAAGAATATTATTGTAGAAAAATAGCATCTTAACATGATGTGTTGGTATTTAAGACATGTATTTTCTAAAAATTATATGAAATGGGTTTGAAATCGCATGTATGTAAGGCAATAACCATTTATGCATGAATTAACACATCTATAAGTACTTAAAATAATAAATATTTAAAAATATCTAAAAAGATCAAAAATAGAAGAAAGAGGGCTTGAATACAATTATCCTTTACTTGAATCTAGTGAAAATCTCTTAAAACTTCACATGATTTCTCCTTATCTCTCTTTCTCAATTATTTTTCTCTCTCTTTCTCTTTCTTTCTCCCAAAAACTGTAGGAAAATGACTGAAAATTGGCCAAACTGGCCTTATATAGAAAACAAACATATGTGTATCGATCAAGTGTGCATTAGACGTCAAGACATATTTCGTACTATGCATAAGTATCATCAAGCACTAACATTCTATTCTAAACACACACGTAGATCACTTGAATGTATATAAAGTGTAACTAATTTGCCTAAAATATATACAATACCCCAATGCATCTCTCATGCATGATTTTACTATTTAAAATGTACATATGCGTGGATCTAGTGCTAATCCGGCATCACTCGGTTTATTTATTCTGATTAGAAAATTAATTTGATCATAAATCTCAATTGACATTGATATTTTTATCAATTTAATTTATTTGTTATCATTAAAAAAATAATTTAGGATATATTTTTGGAGGCCAACATGGAGAAGTGTTTTCCCACAAGCATTCATGAGGTGGAGAGCAAATTTGCCTGTCTAAGGCAAGGGAATAGATTGTTGGTGGAATATAATACCAAATTTATAGAGTTATCTCAATTTGCTTAACACATAGTCATGGATAAATCATTAACTAAGAGTAGGAGATAGCAAAATTATATGAGAATAGATTAGGGAGCCAAGGAGTTCAAAGTTCAAGGTCAGGAGAATCTTATTCAAAGTCTAAGGTGCATGATAAGAGTAAAGCTATTGGAGTTCGATCATTACCTACGAAGCCATGACACTCTAGACCAGTGTTTGACCAACAAGGCAAATATTAGCCAGGGCAACAGTGCTATTGGCAAACTAGTGCTTGTCTTAATTATGGCCAAGTTGGCCATATAGTGAAGAATTGTCCATTTCTGTTCAAATATATAGTGAGAAAGCTCATTGTTCCAGGAAATACTTATGCGATGACTACGAAAGATGCTAATGCAAATTCATTAGTGGCTGAAAGTAACATTTTTATCGTTAAATCTGTGGCTCATGTATTGATTGATTCAGGGCCTACACATTCATTCATGGCCCACATATTTGTTTGCAATATGGGTTTGTCTCCTTAAATTTTTACTTTGCCTTGGTCGTATCCACTCTACTAGGAAAGCTATTGGTTATAGATATCGTATATCCTTATTGTTCTATTTAGGTAAGTGAATCTGGCATGCATAGCATTTTGATAGATATAACGGCCCAGATTTTAGAACATAGGAAATTCCAGTTATTAGTCCTTATAATCCGGTCAATGGCAGTTGACCGAAAAATGTAATAAGAAAAGTAAATCGGCCTTAAGATAAAAATCAAGTTCGGCCCTTGCATGAGGAAAAGAAGTCTGGATTTCCTTGATGAAAATCAAAACCGGCCATGAATATGTTTTGAAATTGGGTTTTGTTCCATTAAGGGTCGGAGTACATTATAAGGCCGAAGTGGTCTTAAAGGACGGAGTGGCTTTATGTATTAGAGGCCGGAGTAGATTATTGAAAAATCGGAGTTGATAATCCGGTCAACAGGTGTTGACCGGAAGTCGTGTAGAGGTAATTGAATATGTTTACATGAGAAATCTAAATCCTGTTAAGTTCAATGAACCAAGAATTAATTAAGAAATCTAAATTCCTTTAAGTTCAATTAACTAGAAATTAATAAACTCTTTGAAAATGTAAAACCATAAATAATTTAATTAATAAGAAAACTTTTAGGAAATGTAGAAGCCATAAATAAGAAACATTCCCCCTTGGATTGCCAATCATTAAATAATGAAATATTTTTTCTATATTACCAATCATTAATAATAGTCATCAGACCTAAAGCCTATAAATAAGAACTAGAGGAATAAGAAAAAGGCATGCAATATAATTTCTAGTAAAGGGAGGCCAGAAGATTAAGACAAAGAAGAAGAAAGCCAGGCAAGAATACTCACCCCTATTTTTTTAAAGTTCATGATTAAGTATGTTTGCTACGTAAGTATATATATGATATTCTTATGAAATTATGTATGTATGAAATTTATTCTGTTCTTATGATTTATCGTTCTTAATCGCATGTTTAAAAGAAACTCTGTTATTCATGATATTCGGTTTTGTTCTGTTTGGAAATATGATTATTTGTCAATTGATATGAATTTTAATAATTGCATGTTTAAAGAAAAGACATCCGTCCTTTTAAGAAAAAGAGCTTCACCCTTTTAAAGAAAAGTACGCCGTCCTTTTATAAAAAGAGTTTCGTCCTTTTAAGAAAGAGCACTCCATCCGTTTAAAGAAAAAGTACTCCGTCCGTTTAAAAAAAAGCTCCGCCTTTTGAAGAAAAAGTACTCCGTCCGTTTAAAAAGAGCTACGCCTTTTGAAGAAAAAGTACTCCGTCTTTTTAAGAAAGAACTCCATTTTTTTTTTGTTGAAAAAGAACTTCTACTTTATGATTATACGAACTTCAATTAATAAAGTAAGAACAATGCTATATGAAAATGCACGTAATCCGGACAGCAAATGAAACTCTACGACTTTCGAACTATGACGTATGGCCATCAAAAGATATGAACTATGAACCGAGTCTCTATTAAACTTGCTGTTAAAGATGGATGAAGGATATTGGAGTGACACTCAAGGATTTCCTCCTGGGCCATGGGAGGAGACTTTTGGTGGCATAAAACTTTTGGTCTACAGTCCCATATGCCGGGTTAAAGGCATTACCTCCAGCCTCGGGGAGTATAATGAGAGGATACGACTTTAGGTTGTGGGGTTACACACAACCCGTCCTTGATGTTGTCCGCTCCCGTCCGATCTCTAAAGATGATAAGAATCTACAATGATTTTTATGAGTTTTTAGAAGACAAGATAATAAAAAAAAGAATAAGAAAATTTCGAACTAAAGAAGAAACGATTTGATAATTTTCATATGCTAAGATGTGTTATGAAACTCTATTTTAATCCGCGTATATATATGTTTATGTTTTCTGCATGTGAGTATCTTGTTGGGTTTTGTTGCTCATTCTTGTTATTTTCAGATGAAGAAAGGCTTATGGAGGACGATGTTGAGTAAGGCCCTATGAAGTAGCTATACGATATAGATGACCGAAGCGGACCTATGAAGAGCTTAATTTATTTTCCTTTTTATGTTTTGAAAAGGTTTGTAAAATGATTCCGCTATTTAGGACTCTATGGATGTTATTATTATGTTTCCGTGATTTCTTTTTGGTTAATGTTATTGAAAGGTTTAGTAAGCATCTCAGAATTTCAAGTCCGGCTAACCTTAATGTTGGCCGACCTGGTGTGAAATTAAAATCGGAAGGCCAGCTCATGCAGTTCGGCCTCAATCACAGTATCTTGTGTAAGAAAGAAAAGTAAAATTTTTATATCCATTTATACTAATTTTAAGACTTGACGGCGCCTTTATGCGTGGAATTAAGTCCAGTTCATCACAACAGAAATAATGGCTCACAAGATAAGAATCATACACAGACACAAGCCTGTCAAGCAAAAAAATGAATCTGTTTTGTTAAAAAACTCATAGAAATCCATGAAGAAGTCAAAAGATTAACTGATACTGGATTCATTAGAGAAATAAACTACCCAAATTGGTGATCCAATGCTATCCTCATCAAAAAGAGTAATAGGAAATGTTGAATGTGCATTAATTTTATAGATGTGAATAGAACATATTCGAAAGATAGTTTCCACTCTTGAGGATTGATTAATTGGTAGGTTCAACATTCAAAACTAGCTACTAAGTTTTATGAATACTTACTTTGGGTACAACTAGATCCGAATAAATTCAAAAGACAAGGAGATAACCTTACTTATGACGGACCAAGGAACATATTATTATAAAGTAAAACCATTTGGTTTGAAAAATGCTGGAGCAACATATCAAATACTAGTAAACAAGATATTTGAGTAACAAATCAGAAGAAATATGGAGGTGTACATAGATGGCATACTTGTCAAAAGTGTACTTGTCAACAATCTTATTAATGATCTAGTTGAGGACATACTAAATGAAGTTAAACATGGTCAAATGTGTCTTCAAAGTAACTTCTGGTAAGTTCCTGTGATTCATTGTCTCACAATGTGGGATAAAGGTGAATCTGGAGAAGATTAAAACCATAATGGATATAGAACTTCTTTATACTATCAAGGAAATCAAGAGTTTAATCGGAGGATTCGCTGCTCTATCCAAATTTTTAGCAAAGCCTGCCAAGAAATATCTACTATTCTTCAATGCATCAAGAGGATAAAAAATAAATGGTTTTTTGGTGGATGAATAAATACTAGGAAGCTTTTCAACATTTAAAAAATATTTCACACATCTGCCTTTATTAACTTATCCTCAAGAGGATGAGAAATTATATCTCTATCTGACCATATCAGAAATATCCCTAAGCGCTATCCATCTAGGGAAGAAATAGGGATTTGACAGCTGGTATATTATATTTGCAAGATCTTATCTGATTCGGAGACTCAGTATACATGAATGAAAAAGGTTTCTTTAGCCCTAGTGTTTGGTGCAAGAAAGCCCTGACAATATTTTTAATCCATAAAATTGTGGTCTTAACAAATCAACTACTAAAAAGGATCTTACAAAAACTATTAGTATTTGGACATCTGATTAAATGGTCAATTGAGTTAGATGAATTCAACATAGAGTTTCAAACCCGACTTTTTATAAAGGGTCAAGCTCTCATAGACTTCATTGTTTTATTAATGACCCTAATCTCAAATAAAATAGCTAAACATATGGGGGCTACACCAGATAGTTCATCTCCTAAATTAACATTGCATATTAATGGAGCATCTTTATAGTCAGGTAGCAGAGTTAAAACAATATTAATTTCACCTGAGTGATTAGAGATCAAATACCCAATTATATTTAGGTTTTCAGCCACCAATAATATAGCAGAATATGAACTTCTACTGATTGAGTTGAAACTAGTCAAAGAATGTTCTGTTTTAAACTAGATTATCCATAGTGACTTCGAGCTAGTGGTCAATCAAGTGTTTGCAAAGTTCAAAGTATCCAACCTAGACCTAGCTAAATAAATCTTTAAGATATAAGATCTCTTGCCATTCTTTGACAAAGCTGAAATTATCCATATCTGTAAAGAAGATAATTAAAATGTCGATCGACTTTTCAAGATGACACTATCTAATTGTTTGGAACAATACATCAGGGATATAAGAGAGGTGCCTCAAAGACCTAGTATTATGGAACAAAATGAAATTTCCCATGTTACTGATGAGGTAACTTGGATGACTCTTTATCTTAAGTATCGTGAAAATGGGAAGCTTCCATACAATCCCACAAAGGCAAAGTGGATTGCTAAAATGGCCGGTTGGTACACATTGGTCGATAAATCACTGTATAGAAAAGGTTATTCCATATCATATATGTGCTATTTGACTCCAACAAAAACCGATTATGATCTCAAAGAAGTGCATATCAGAATATACAGGGCATATATGGAAGGCAAAAATTTAGCCGTCAAGATTATGAGATAGGGTTACTATTGGCCGACCATAAATAAGGATACAATTAAGGTTATAAAAAAAATGAGAATTATCAAACTCAAGGCAATGTACCCTAGCAGCTATAGACAAAACTCTAAGCTCTGTGAACTCCTTGTCCGTATATAATGGGGGATAGACATGGTCGATCTATTTCCACTAACAATTGGTCAACGAAAAATTATTATTATTATTGCAAAGAATTAATTCAAGAAAAGGGTATAAGCTTCTTCATTAGCCAAAATCATAGAACAAAATGCAGTGAAATTTGTGCGCCAAAATATCATTTGTAGATTTGGAATATTGGATATTATAGTAATCGATAATGGCACACAATTCTATGGTAAAAAGGTTCACAAAATATTATAATTGTCTTATTATTAGATTGATCCATACATCAATTTCGAACCCTCAAATAAATATATAAGCAAAAGTGACAAACTAAATGATAATTAGGTTAAAAACTAAGCTAGATAAAGTTGGAGGTGTTTGGGCAGACAATTACCATCAGTACTTTGGGCTTATTAGATGACATCAAGAGAGCTCAGTTGGGAGACATTCCTCAGTTTATGTTTCAGAATAGAAGCGTTGATTCCAATGGAGATAGAATTGTCAAATTACTGAGTGAAAAATTTTATTTTAGATAAAAATTCTCAATTTCTGAGGTAAAATTTAAACCTCCTAGAGGAATAGAGAAGAGGCATGCATTTGGGAAGTAGCTTATCAACATAGAATGGCTCAATATTATGATAGGAAGGTGAAGGTGTGTACTTTCAAGGTCAGTGACTTGGTATTAAGGAATATTGAGACATCCAAAATATTAATAAACTATCTCTAACATGGGAAAGACTATTACTAATATTAGCAATACTCTATAACGGGGCGTATAAACTATGTACTCAAAATAAAAAGCTAGTCCCTCGAACATGAAGTGCCCTCCAACTAAAAAAGTACTATCAATAAAGAAGGCAACCTAGAAATATAAAATTACTCCCTGCCCCTCACTTTGGAGTGCCTGTGTATTGTAAATTAGTTTTTAAAATTATTAATTTTGTTAATTTTTTAAATCAATTTATATCAATTTGCATATGTGTGTGTTATAATATGACTATAATTGACCATGAGTTAAGCAATTGGTTTAAACACCCTATCTCTAAATTTCAACAATTCAAGGAAATGGTCATAGTGTATGTTCAATAGAATCATATGACCTGAAGTATGGTCACACCCTAAAAGTTCTAAAAATTTAGGGGCTTGAGGATCAAGCTTTTGATTTTCTTTTGAAAGGTCAAAATATAGGCCAGATAAAGTCAACCAAGACACAACTGATAATAGTCATCTAACCTATTAAACCTAAACCTTAAGGATACACATAATCAGTCAAGCGGTCAAGGTTTAGAGTCCTATCTAAGCGACGATGATAGTTGAAGGACTTAGTTGGCAATCAATCTGATCATCTTATGGTTAAATATTCAAGAATATATGCTTAGGGGTGAAATTGCCTGACAAGGATTGATTTAAAGAGCAGTAAATACTTGGAGGCAAAATGTCCTGAAACATATATAAACATATATTAAAGATTCGATTACAAAATTTTCATAACAATAACATGGATTACAATATTCAAGGACTAAAATTGATTGGCAATCATATGGCTATTCCTTGGATCCAAAACCTGGAGCTGGTGAGCCTGATTATTCTTCAAATTTTAAACTTTGAAAACTTAAGAAGCTTCAGAATTCCAAGCATCCAAATTGCCAATGGGAAAGTTAGGGGTGACCACAAAGATTATCATTTTATAAAGATTGATTTCCTAATCGAATTGCGAGTTAAGTAGAAAGCCAATTTATTCATGCTAGATATTCCTTCTTAGTAACTTCTCAAGCCTTATGCATTCAGGTCTTAGTCCATCTATGGAGCTAGCAACTGTTACAGTTGTTCAGTATCAAGAGTCCTTTCTATAATATACCGTTTTTTGAAGATCATTGATGATCAAATATATCAGTTATGAAGATGCGATTTTTTTTGAGAGGATGGATATGAGGAAGAATTCGGTCAACTCACGGTGACCGGTTGTTAGGCAACAAATCACCTGGCTGCGTTTTGAGGATGAACGCCCAGTTGCCAAATATTCGGTCAACGAGTTGACCAGATATATGAAGAAGGTTGGCCACCCAAACCTGCTAGCAGCTCAAAGGACCGGTATGCGTCTTTGAGGCAGAATGCTTAATTGCCAAATATCTGGCCAACTCATTAACCGGTTAAGATGGCAAAGACACCGGCTTGCGCTAATGAAATTCTGGAGACCTTGGAAAACATGGGGATGTTCAGAGACCTTGAATGAAATTCTGAATACCTTGATGAATTTCGGAGACCATGGATTTCGGAGAGAATGATGTCCGAAGACCAAGATGAATTCCGAAGACCTTGATGAATTCTGAAGACCAAGAATTTTGGGAAAGGATGATGTCCGGAGATCAAGATGAAATTTCGGAGACCTTAGAGAACATGGGGATGTCTGGGGACCTTGGATGAAATTTTGGAGACCTTGATGAATTCCGGAGAGGATGATGTCTGGAGACCAAGATGAATTCCGGAGACCATGATAAATTCCACAGACCATGAATTCCAAAGAGGATGATGTCCAAGGATCAAGATGAAATTCTGGAGACCTTGGAGAACATGGAGATGTCTGGAGACCTTGGATGAAATTCCGGAGACCTTGGAGAACATGGGGATGTCCGAAGACCTTGCATAAAAACTTTCAAAGACCATGAGCAAAACTTCTGAAGACTAAGATGCATGCAAAATTCTGGAGATCAAGATGCTAAATTCTAGAGATCAAGATGCTAAATTCCAGGGACCTAGATGCACAAAATTTCGAAGACCAAGATGCAGGCAAAACTTCTGGAGACCTTGAACCAAAGTTGCTTTTGGAGACCCTAGTGATGTCCGGAGACCTTGGTAAGCCTCCGGAGACCATGAGAAGGTGTCCGAAGATCATGAGGGGTTCCAGAGACCATGAAAGATATCCAAAGATCATGAGGAGATTATTGAGACCATGAAAGATAATCCGGAGACCATAAGGGATTTTCGGAAACGTTTTTTGAAGACAAATCCGGAGATATTTTCCAAAGACGTTTTCTAGAGACAAAAATCTAAAGATGTTTTCCGAAGACGATTTTGAGAGAGAACTTCTGAAAAATTCCCAGAGAGGAAGACGGAGTACACAAGTTAACCGGAAATAGTGAGGTAACGAGAGTAGATTAATAGTAGGCATAAATTGTTGACTGATTATGATAGATGAATGCATTGATTTGATGGCCGATTTTGATTAAAGATTGACTAACCAAATCTGGGTAGGTGACGTACTCTCACCCACTTCGCTGACCTTCTAGAAAGAAAAAAGGGAGTAAGAAAGGAAGTATGAAATTGTTAACTTGCCCCACTTACTACCACCAACCCTAATGCCTATGAATATTGAATTTGAGAATTAGGATAGAAGATTGGGGGCAATTTTTGGGTAAAAGTACGAAGGACTTTAGGCCAGATCTAAGTAAAGAAGTTCATAGATCCAATTCTAGGCAAGTGCACCCTACAATTTTACGCATTAGTGTTTTCATACTCTACCGAATAAGTTTCTATGAAATTATGTTATGTTAATTGCTTTCTGTATGTTTGAATTTGGCTAGCAAATAGCGAACACTTATTCATTTGCATCATTGACGACATTCATAAATGTAAGCATGCTCTCTTAAAAACTTCGGGTATTTGCATGTGTAAAAGAAGTCCGGCTATTTGTATGTAAAAGATGTCTAATTATTTGTATTATTAAGTAACTCTGTCTACTATGCTTTTAAGAACTTCGGTCTCTTGCTGGTTTAAGAATTTTGGACCTCTGTGCATTGAGAACTTGGGATGCATTATATTTTTGGAGAATTTGAAGAATTTAATATTTTTCTAAAAATCTGAATAATTTTTAGACACTGTATATTTTTATATCAGTATATTTGTATGAAAATGAGCACGAAACTTCTCATAGACCGTACAGTTATATACACATGTTAGGTTGTGGTCACTATATTTGGATTTGAATTATTAGATATTCTAGCCAACTCCCGACAGGGAGACATTTGTTATTTGAAATCCCTTTTCACTGGCAGAAAAAGTTTGGAATAGTGACCCTTTTCATTTGGACAATTTGACTTGACCTTAGAATATATTCGGACGTCATAATATATTTGATAAGTTTCAGAATTGCACCCAAAATCACGTGTAGTAAAACATAGTGAGCAACCTTATCTATGGGTACAAAGTATATGAATTTTTACTTAAGGTTTCCGGGATTATATATAACCATTCCTCAAACTAGTCTTTAAATAATTAAAACTCAAATTTGATATATTATCTGTATTTCTACATCAATTGGTATTGGACTTGGATTCTTGGACTTGAATTTGAGATTCACCGGTTTTGTCTACAATTAAATTTGATATGTCTCGTACAAATGATTTTGATTATATATTTCGATCAGGACCGTTGGAATATCTGTCGCGATACTGCTTCGACTTCTATGTACGCTATTGGATCATCCAACTATCGAATTCTGCCCCAAATTACAAGCTGATCGAGCTTTGAATTGGATTCAGACTCGGACTCGGACTTGGATTAGACTTGGAATCAGCTATTTGCCTATTAGAATCGATTCAGATCACTTCTGCGTATGAGACTACTATTGAATTTTGAATTCGGGATATTCGATTTTTATTAGATTTGTCATATCGGCGATTTGGATTTATCTGTCCTTTGAATAGATTTTTATTCATTTGACATTCTCTTTAATTTATTGGACTCATTTTATTTAAAATATAATATTTATTGAGTATTAAGCTCATTTTTTCTATTTTATCCCTTCAGAGTAGAAGATTCAGATACTTTGCCAAATATGATCGTGATCTGTCAGCCATTCGTCTGATTTGGTGAGTTTTG
>JAODPA010066857.1:0-10768 GCA_025585075.1 Nepenthes mirabilis
ATATATTTTCTAATTACAAGTAAATATTAAAAACCCATACAACCTATGCAAAATTCCTATAATTCATGCAATATAACCTCTACATGTTTTCAAACTATGTATTAAGTGCTTGCATGTTAAAATTTTTCTGCATGTCATACATTTAAAAAAATAAAAATAAAAATTTTACATAAATTAATGATGCGTCTTTTGATCCAAACGTTGAACAGATTCGGATGATCCTCTTGATGTGATTCCGGCTCCCCTCTATCTTTCTTGGCTGGCTTGCCTTTCGAGGCAGATACCAGTTGCCAAGCTGTGAAGGATAGTTTCCGTCTGAAGCGGCCAACAGCCTTCCAAATCGGACGCTTTCCTTCTGTGCATGTTACCGTTGGAGAGCCCAGGTTGGCAAGGATTTGGGAAAATCTGGCGCTTTCCTTATGTGAAGGGCGCCAATATTGTCAATATCCCTTTTGGTGTCAGCTGGGACCGTGGAAAATCCCTAGAAAGCCGTTGTTGGCCTTTTGATGATTCATGGGCCTAAATAGACCGGGCCCGTTATTGTAGAAAATCCTCTTTGGGCCCAATGCACAGAACGCGGACGATTAACGTTTGAGTTGACCGTCTGCAAGCGAGTTGGCCACCCGGACGGTCAATGCTAGCGTTGACCGTCCTGGGCCTCTTAGTTCTTGGGCCTGTTTTCTTTCTGGGCCGTTAAAGTGTTGACCGTCATTTTGGGCCCCCGTTGACTATTTTGGGCTAGCCCATTTTCGACACACCCATCACTAGCCCCCCATACTGGTGGCCAGAAATCTGGCCCCCAATATGTTCACGATGGGATGCCCCTCCTTGCTCTGAGGATCCCGTGGAGGAGAGTTTGACAAGAATTGTTGACCATCTTGGTCAATTCTAGAGCACCAGAATTGCTGATCGTCCTGATCAATTCCGGAGAACTAGAATTGTTGACCGTCCTGATCAAATCCGGAGCACCCGAATTGTTGACCATCCCAGTCAATTCCGGAGCACCAGAATTATTGGCCGTCCTGGTCAATTTCGGAGCACCCGAATTGTTGACCATCCTGGTCAATTCCAGAGCACCAGAATTGTTAATCGTCCTGGTCAATTTCGAAGCACCAGAATTGTTGACCGTCCTGATCAATTCCGGAGCACCAGAATTGTTGACCGTCTTGAGCAATTCTGAAAGTGCTTTCTGCCAGTTTTTATCCGGTTTACTAGGCAGAAAGTGACACGTGTCTCCCTTTGGTTGGGCGGATATCCTGGCCATTAATGCACCAGAGATCCGCATTTTGCAGGGTTAAGTAGGGAAGCGGCACGTGGCAGGATTGACGGCATCCTTAATGATGGGCTTCATGCTTGGCGCTTAAGTTTGCCTTCCGTAATTTGAAATCACTTACGCCTTCAATCCTTCATCTTCTTCGTTCCCATTTTTCAGTGACATTCCAGAAACCCTAGTCCTCTGAGTGCCATGGCTTCCATCACCAATTTTGCCTCCGTTCTGAGAGAAAACGACGTCAAAGCTCTGTGCGTCAAATTTAATATTCCGAAGGAGATTGCCTGGAGAGTTCCAGGCAAGAATGATAGGGCTTATGCTCCACCGAAGGGGCACATTACTATTTATGAGGCTCACCTGAGGAGTGGCCTTTGCCTGCCGTTGCTGGAAGAACTGGAGTCGATTATGAAGGCTCTGCGAGTACCCATCGCCCAGCTTCACGCCAACGCCGTGAGTTACCTCTGCACTATGTATATTTTTGCTCGAAAACTTGACTAGAAGTTTAAGATGTTTGGTGTTAGGGTTTTGTTTAAAGTGAACCAGGGGGGAGAGTGGATATCGCTCTCCCCCCACACCGGAATAAAGATTAGTAAAGACATTCATGACTCGTTGAAGAACTGGAAGAACCAGTTCTTCTTCGTGAGCATGGGGGCCAAATGGCCCATTGCGAAGGAGTGGGGCAAGATTCCAAAGGCATATTTTGGGACGCCGTCCACGTCGGAGTGGGCGGCTTATGCATGGCTGACGAAGGCAATAAAGGAGAATCCCGATGATTTTAATCAGGATTTTTTGGTTTCTTGAGAGGAGACGAGGAAAGCGAACTGGGGTCCGCCCTCCCCAATTGAAAAACCTATGCCGCCCGTGAGGATGATGAAGCCGGGGGGTTCCAAGGGCATCCTCATCCGTATGCGGCCCACGGATGAAGGTTTCATTGGTCCGCTACAAGAGAAGGTGCTGGAAACACCTTCATCGTCGTTGTCCTTCATCGACTACGTGGCAACCAGGATCTGCGCCGGAGCTGGCAGCACCGCGAGCCTGAAAAAGACCTACGAAGATTGGCCGGCGGACTCAGGAGTCGTCTTGGTGCAGCTCACGCCGCAAGCGGTTCCTGGTGCTGAATCGATGGGATCATTAGAGGAGCCAGCTTATGAGTCGGTGACAGCTACGTGGACTTCTGCTGTGGAGCCAATAGCGGGGCTCGACTCTTCAGTAGCTGCTCCGAAGGCTGCCAGAGAGGAGCCTGTGGTAGCCACCCTAGAAGCTGCAAGAGAGGATCCCGCTACAGCCGCTTCGGAGCCTACAATGGAGGAGCCCGCAGCCGCCATGGATGAGATTGATGTGTTCCTAGATCGCATTCTGGATGAGGCAAAGGCGAGCTTGGCACGAGAGGATGCTCCTGGTCCACCGCTGCCTGGTCCACTACCAACTGGGCCAGGTCTAGAGTCCAGGCCTGAGAGGCCCTCGAGGAAGATTTACGAAGTACGATTCCTGTAATGGCCTCCTTGTACTTCTTTCTTCCTCGTATTTGTAACTTACACTTTGGTTTTGTCTTGTACAGTCAAGGAGGTTGATCTCAACCTTTTCCCGGGAGGTGGAGTAACGTGATTGCATCATTGCGGACAGGGAGGCTGAGATCGCCTGGCTAGATGCTAGGCTGGCTGCTTCAGGAGGGGAGTTCCGCAAGCAGACTACTGCCATTGAGGCTGTCTTGGCAGGCATGGAGACGGAGAACACTGAGTTGAAGGCTGAGGTTGCCCATTTGAAAGAGGAGGAAGACTGGAGCAAGGCAAACAAGAAGCGGCTTGCTGATCGGATATCAACCCTGGAAAACAAGCTGGGTCTCCGGATTTGCTCCCACAAGCTCAAGGGCATGCTGCATGCCCGGATGTTCAAGGGGGTTCGGGTCTATCGGCGTCTCGTGAAGTTGATAGATCCTGATTTTCCCGTTCAGTACCTTCATATAGGAAACCGTGGGGTACAGCACAAAGACAATCTCGAGGAGGAGGAGCCCCGGGACAGTCAGAGGCGGCTGCCGCCTCCTTAGCTTTTTGTTTTTGCACTTGTGTAATCGTGTAAGACAATTAAAGCAATAAAAAGGGAATTCTTTTCCGTTGGTGTCCATTGATCTTTACTGCTTTTTGTGTTTGTATGATGTGTCACACGGGGCGGCCAACTGAGTTGGCCGGTGACCGTTACTGGGTTACCTAAGGAGCTAAGTCCTTAGGCTTGGCAGGTGGTTGTGTTGACCAACCCTATGGTGCTGTCCAAGTGGTAACTTGGACAGCCAACGTTGGAGAAGAAACATTTCTCATCGCTGCTCGATCACGCTACCCTCTCGTAGAGAGGGTTATTGCATGGGGCGGCCAACCTGGTTGGCTGGCTGCCTAAGGAGTAAAGTCCTTAAGTTGGGTAGGTGGTTGTGTTAACCAGTCCGATGGCGCCATACAAGTGATGACTTGGGTAGCCAATGTTGGAGAAGAAATGCTTCTCCCTTCGACCGTCGTTGACTGATATTGCTACTCCCCGTGAGGGAGGTTGTCGCGTGTGCTACGCTAGCCCCCTAAGATTTTGACCGTTAATAAGCCACTTAGATGACCAGGGTTTAGTACGACCGCTTATGGGTCACCTGGATGATCAGGGTTTACATACGACCGCTAATGGGCCACTCGGATGACCGAGGTTCAAATCAGACCGCTTACGGGTCACCTGGATGACCAGGGTTTAGTAACGAGAGAGTGAAGACTCTCTCGACTTAGGGGCAGTCTAGGTCGGGTAATCCTGCAATACAAACACAGTATACATATATGCACACAAAGACTATGATTCTATATGCTAAATAAATTTCTCATTTTACCAAATTAAAACAAGTATACGAATGAGCACAGACAAATGGGCGAGTACGTACCTGGATTCCCTATTGGAACTAGCGTTTGAGGTGGATCGCGTTCCACGTTGACGGGACCAACTTTCCATCCTGGTTTCGAAGCTTGTATGCTTCGTTTCGTAGGACGGCGGAGACCAAGAAAGGCCCTTCCCAATTAGGGGAGAGCTTGTTGCGGCCGGCCAGCTTGCCTGTGGCCTCGACACCTCGTAGGACTAAGTCCCCAACATCGAATTGCTAGGCTTTCACTTTTTTATTATAGTACTGGGCAACTCGGTGTTGGTAGGGTGCTGTCCATATTCTGGCGGCGTCGCGGGCTTCCTCTAACAAGTCTAAGTGCTTCCTGATTTTCTGGGAGTTAGTCTGTGGTCGAAGGACTCCACTCTAAGACTTGGAAGCCCGATTTTGACCGGGATCACCGCCTCAGTCCCGTAATAGAGGCTGAAGGGTGTCTCGCGCGTTGGTCCCTTCGGGATTGTCCGATAAGACCAAAAAACGGAAGGGAGCTCATCCGCCCAGGAGCCCCCGGCGTCCTCTAGCTTAGTCTTTAATCCGTGGAGTAGCGTTCTATTTGTGACCTCCACCTGTCCATTCACTTGGGGGTATGCTACCAATGTGTGGACCAACTTGATACCAAAGCTGGCACAATACTTGGTGAAGTGTTTCCCAAAAAATTGGGTCTCGTTGTCGGTCACTACGACCTCTGGGAAGCCAAACCTGCAGACAATGCCCTGGCGAAGGAATTCCAGTGCATTGTACTCCATGATTTTTGCCAGCGGAACTGCCTCAACCCACTTGGTGAAGTAGTCGATGCCCGCGATGATAAACTTCCTTTGCCCCGTGGCAATGGGAAATGGGCCGAGAATATCGAGCCCCCATTGCACGATAGGCCAAGGGGCTTCAAGTGACTTCAGGTCAGCGGACGGCTGATGGTGAAGGTTGTCGTGAAGCTGGCAGCTTTCACATTTCTTCACAAACTCAAACACATCCTTTTTCATAGAGGGCCAGTAATAGCCCTGCCGCATGATCTTGAAAGCCAGGTTTTTCTCACCTATGTGTGATCTGCAGATCCCAAGGTAAACTTTGTCCAGCGTGTAGTCAGCCTCATCGGGAGACAGACAACGGAGGTACGGAGTCGAGTATCCACGGCGATACAGCCGCCCATCGACTACCGTGTACCAGCCAGCTATCTTTTTAACTCGCTTAGCCTTTTCGGCATCCTCTGGGAGTTATCCGTCAGCCAAGTATCTAAGGTAGGGCGTCATCCAGTTTTTCGTCTCGAAAATCTGTATCGCCTCCTGTTTCTCAATGCTAGGAGCATTCAAGATCTCCCCCATGTCCCTCGAATACTGTTCTGGGTTTTCGGCTGCAGCGGCTTTAGCCAGCTGGTCTGCCTTCTAATTTTCAGTTCAAGGAACGTGAACTAGGGTCAGTTTGTGACAGCCCTGGACGGCCTCCTTTGCCTTAGCCAGGTACTTGGCCAAATAAGGATTGTTTGCATCAAAACCCCCGTTAACCTGGTTGACGATTAGTCCGAAGTCGCTGTAAACTGTCAACCTCTTGGCAGAGCACTCTTTTGCTAATCGTAAGCCAGCTAATAGGGCTTCGTACTCGGCGACGTTGTTGGTCACTGGGAAGTCAAGTTTGAGGTAATACTTAACCTTGAATCCCTTAGGGGTTTCAAGAACCACCCCTGCTCCGCTACCACTACCCGTGGACGATCCGTCTACGTGGAGTACCCATTCTGGAACTTCGTCGGGCTATTCTGCATTTTCTATGGACTATTCCTCGTGAATTGGGTCATGGTCTCAACAATAAAGTCAACCAGAGCCTGCGCTTTTGTGGCAGGTCTGGGCCTGAATTCGATATCGAACTCACCCAATTCGATAGCCCACTTCACCAGCCGTCCAGAAACATTGGGTTTCTAGAGTATACCTTTCAGCGGCTGGTCAGTGAGGACTACTATGCGATGCGCCTGAAAGTATGGCCTTAACTTTCGCGCAGCGAAGATAAGTGCTAGGGCCATTTTTTTAGCGCGTGGATAGCGCGTTTCTGGGCTGGTCAATGTTTTGCTCACATAGTAGACTAGCTGTTAGATGTCGGATTCCTAGCGCACGAGAACGGAGCTGAGAGACACTTCTGACACCGCCAGGTAAAGGTACAGCTCCTCTCCGTCTTTGGGTGATGCTAGCAATGGTGAGCTGGCCAGATATTGCTTCAATTCATTGAAGGCGGTCTGGCAATCAGCCATCCACTAGAATTCGTTGGATTTTGTCCCTCTCAGGGCTTTAAAGAAGGGCTGGTACTTGTCACTAGACTTCGCGAGGAAGCGGGACAAAGCCGCCAGCCGCCCAGTCAATCGCTGGACGTCTTTGATGTTCTGTAGGGGAGCCATGTCAGCGAGGGCCTTGATCTTTCCTAGGTTTGCCTTAATCCCCTTCTGGGAGATGATGAAATCCAAGAACTTTTCGGAGGCCACCCCGAAGACACACTTGGCTGGATTCAGCTTCATCTGATACTGGCGGAGTACCTCGAACGATTCTTCCAGGTCGCGTATGTGGTCGCCAGTGACTCTAATCTTGACGAGCATGTCGTCGACGTAGACCTCCATGTTGCGACCAATCTGTTTTTTGAACATCTTGTTGACCAGTTGCTGGTAAGTTACTTCAGCATTTTTAAGTCCAAAGGGCATCACTTTGTAGTAGTAGGTGCCCTAGTCTGTCATGAACGATGTATGTTCCTCGTCCTCCAGACTCATTTGAATTTGGTTGTAAACGGAATAAGCGTCCATAAAGCTAAGCAGCTCATGTCACCCCGTGGAGTCAACCAGTAGGTCAATCCTGGGTAAGGAAAAACTGCCTTTCGGGCAGACCTTATTGACGTCGGTAAAATCAACGCACATTCGTCATTTTTTATTGCTCTTTTTAACCAGGACAATATTTGAAAGCCAATCTGGATACTGGACTTCTCTAATAAATCCAGCGTCCAGTAACTTTTTCACCTCCTCTCAGATGGCGATCAGCTTCTCTGTGAAGTGGTTTCTCCACTTCTGCCTGACCGGCTTCCAGCCATGATTGAGGCCCAACTTGTGGACCATCACCACAGCTGAAATCCCGGGCATATCTGCAGGAGTCCACGCGAATATATTGGCATTTCGTTGCAGGAATGCAATCAGATCAGTGCACAGTGTGCCAGTGAGTGAGCCGCCAATCTGCACACACTTTTCGGTTCATTCGGATTCAGTGGGACCAAATCTATGGCTTCACGAGACTGCACTTGCTGCAGGGCGGTCTAGTCTCGATGATCGAGTTCTCCTACCAAGCCAGGGCTACCGCTAGGGGCAATCTGGGACATATAGTATGTCCGCCCGATTATTTGGTCGCCTAACACCTCTCCCACACCGTAAGGTGTCGGGAACATCATTTTGAGGTGCGAAATTGAGAGGACTGCCCCAAACGCTGTTAGGCATGGCCTGCCTAGTATCGCGTTGTAAACGGAGGGCAGATCAACTACTAGAAAGGTGAATATGTGACTTGCTATTTTCGGATAGGTGCCCAGGGTGACTTCCAATTGGATTATCCATTGAACGGGCACTGGTTCATTGTCAAGGCCATATAGTGGTCCTTCGGCGGGCTTTAACTAGTTCTTTTTAGGCCTAACTTAAAGAAGTCATCTAAGTAAAGTAAGTCTTTAGAACTTCCATTATCGATAAAAATTTGTTTCAGTTAGTAGTCCACACTACCATCTGAAACCAATACTGATACAATAAGGGGGTCAGCATGGGGGAACACTACATGAGTTGAGCCATTATCATCGAAGCTAATTGTATTATTTACTGTGCACTACTTCTTTCTCCTAGTCTGCTGCTCCTTGCTATCAACCGGGTTCTTGGCAGGTCGGGTGGTGACCATATTAACCACCCCGCCGCAACCCTATTCCAGGGTGGAGAAGGTTCCTTGCCTTCTCCTGCTGTCGCTCCAGAATTCTGCCCAGGCCCCTTGACGAATCGGGTGAGATGTCCCCTGCGAATCAACTCTTCTATTTTCCTCTGCAACGTCTTGCAGTCTTCAGTTGAATGGCCAGTAGAGCGGTAGAAGTCGCAACACTTTGACTAATTTTCGGAGTCCTTTTTCAGTGGTTTTGGCCACTTCAGGAACTTTCCTCCATGGATTTGCATGAGGACGTTGGCGCGCGTGTCCGTCAAAGGTGTGAAACTGGTGGGCCTGTAGTCTCTGCGTTCTGGGGGCCCAGTCTGGCTCTACTTCTGGCGGGAGTGTTCTCCGCCGCTATACTTCCTCTTCCCCTCACCAGGGTACAGACGAGGCTGATCTGCCCGTTCTGGACGTTTTGCCTCGTTGGCCTCCTCTGCCGCAACATAAGCCCGGGTGATAGACTCCTCCTCTCGGAAGGTCTGAGGATTTTTGTGGGCCAGGTACTTAAAAAAGTCACCATAAGTTAGTGTTGAGATGAAACTACCCAGCTTCATCTTCTTTGTGATCCTGGGAATCCTTCTGGCCTCCGCCACGAAGCGATCCAGGAAATGCCATGGGTTCTCTCCCGGTTTCTACTTTATGTGGGAGAGATGTCATGGCTGCTTCTATTCCCATCGGCTCGAGGCGTACTGAGCCAGGAAGAGATCTGTGAGCTCACGGAAACTGCTGATGGTGCCGAAGGGAGGTGATAGAACTAGATTCGAGCGTCTCCATTCAGCGTGAGTGAAAAACAGCGACACATCGCTGAGTCTTCTAGCCCTTGTACACTCAGATGGGTGCGAAAGTGATCTAGGTGGTTAACCGGATCACTGTCCCCATCGTATAAATCAAGGGACGGTATCTTGAACTTTGTCAGCAGTGGACGGCTTAGGATCTCCGCAGTAAAGGAAAATCGGTCCAGGTCGATAGCGCGCTTCTCTTCTTGGAACACACGATTCCAGATCTTGTCACTCACGGATCGACGCGAGCGGCGTTTGTTGATCTTTTGGAGTTGAGGTACTCCCTCAACTCCGTCTTGTCCTTGGGGGGTTCAGCAGCCGGACAGCTACTGCCTCCAGTGGATCTGGCAGTCCTGGAGGCTCGCTCCTGGATTGTGTTGTTGTCTTCTACCCGAGAGTATCGGGGATTTCTTCTCTCCGGACTTTCTCGTAGAAACGTGCTCCCAGAGCGTTCTTCAGGCCTGTTTTGGCCACGAACGTGGGAGGATGCTGGAGCCGGATTGTCTCTGGCTTTCTCTGGCCTTTTAGCCGGCTTCTTTTTTCTCTGGCCACCCCTTTTGGTGGCAGGTGCAGGGACGGCCGCTAGTAGGGCCGCTTATAGTCGCTGTTCTTTCTAAGAGAAAAGTAATTGGAGTAGACGGTTGTTAGCTTGCATCTTCTCCACCAGTTGTAGAAAATAAGGCGGTGGGTCTCCACCCGTAGCCCCATTGACCATGGCACCAGTAGCGTGGTCCTGGTCGGGATTAGCAGCATCTCTAGTGGGATCGCTAGCTTGGGCTCTCGTATTCACCATTGCAGAATCAGAAGGTGAAAGAGAGTGTTTGTGCAGATTTGTGGTAGGCTTTTGTAAGCACTTCCCACAGACGGCGCCAATGATGCGTCTCTGGATCCAAATTTCGAACAGATTTGGATGATCCTCTTGATGTGATTCTGGCTCCGTTCCCTGAGTTGGATACTGCACACCACTAAACAGAACAGGAGGTCAGTGTGTTGGCGGAAAGTTGTCCCACCGCAAATACTCCGACGCTCAAGTCAGCTAAACAGTTTTTGAAAGAAAGAAACTGAAATTGAGAGAAAGAGAGAGACAAAGAGAGTGTTTGCTCTAAATGTAAGAGGGACGAGCGAGCCTTCTTGAATCTGGAAGGTGGGAGGCAGTAAGCTGCCGTGAAAGGCGCGCTTGTTGCCTTAGGGTTGCTGATGAATGTGTTTGCATTGGCAGTTCTGAGAGTTTTAGTTGTTGAGAAAGCAATTCACCGAGAGTACTCGTTTGTGTTTACAGAAAGCGTATGTAATTGAGATAGTAATCAAAAACGTAATTGAAAGCGTGCCTTGAATGGTGATTCAAGGGCCTATTAATAGTGGAGAAGACGATCCCCCCTTTGGAAGGTGTGATCCCCTCTATCTTTCTTGGGTGGCTTTCCTTTCGAGGCAGATACCAGTTGCCAAGCTGTGAAGGATAGCTTCCTTCTGAGGCGGCCAACAACCTTCCAAATCTGACGCTTTCCTTTTGTGCATGTTACCGTTGGAAAGCCCAGGTTGGCAAGGATTTGGAAAAATCTGGTGCCTTCCTTATGTGAAGGGCGCCAATATTATCAATATCTCTTTTGGTGCCAGTTGGGACCGTGGAAAATCCCTAGAAAGCCGTTGTTGGCCTTTTAACGATTCGTGGGCCTAAACGGACGTGGCCCGTTACTGTAGAAAAGCCTCTTTGGGCTCAATGCGCAGAACGCGGACGGTCAATATTTGAGTTAACTGTCTGCAAGCAAGTTGGCCGCCTGGACGGTCAACGCTGGCATTGACAGTCCTGGGCCTCTTAGTTCTTGGGCCCGTTTTCTTTATGGGCCGTTAAAATTTTGACCGTCATTTTGAGCCCCCGTTGACTATTCTGGGCCAGCCCATTTCCTAC
>JAODPA010066858.1:0-10768 GCA_025585075.1 Nepenthes mirabilis
TAGGACGGTCAACCTTGGCGTTGACCGTCCGGGCGGCCAACTCTCCAACAGACGGTCAACTCAAACGTTGACTGTCCTCATTATGCGCATCGGGTCCAAAGAGGCTTTTTTATAGTAATGGGCCTGGCTCGCTTAGGCCCATGGCCCATCAGGCGGTTAATAACAGACATCCTCCACAAGGGCGGCCAACACGCACGTAGGCGGTCAACTCGAACGTTGACCGTTCGCGTTTTGCACGTTGGACCCTAATAAGCCCTTCTACAGTAACGATCCTGACCCGTTTAGGCCCACAAATCATCAAAAGGCCAGCAACGGCTTTCCAAGGATATTTCATAATCCCAACTGGCACCAAAAAGAATATTGGCAATATTAGCGCCTCTCATATAAGGAAGGCGCCATATTTTCTCCAAATCTTTGCCAGCCCAAGCTTTCCAACGGCAACATACACAGAAGAAAAGCGCTCGGTTTGGAAAGCTGTTGGCTGCCTCACGGGGAAACAATCACGATCAGTTTGGCAACCGGCATTTGCTCCAGAAGGCAAGCCAGCCAGCAGATCAGGAAGGCAGTCACTCCTTCCAAAGAAGGAGGATCGTCCTCTCAGTTATAAAAGAAGCCCTGGATTCACCATCCAGGACACGCTCTCAATTACGCCTTCTTCAACGCTTCCAATTGCACACGCTTCCATCAATACTTTCAACTGTATATGCTCTCTGCAAGACGAACGGGTGCTCATAGAGATCTGCCTTCTCTGCCGCCCATGTTCTACAAAAACCCTAAGGTAACAAGCGAGCCCTCACGGCCGTTTACTGCATACCCACATTCCAGATTCAAGAAAACCTCACGTCTCTCTTACATTTAGAACAAACACTCTTTCAATATATATCTCTCTCAATTTCGATTTCTTCCTTTTGAAGACTGTTTGACTGACTTGAGCGTCGGAATATTTTCGGTGGGACAATTTCCCGCCGAACACGCTGACCTCCAGTTCAGTTTAGCGGTGTGTAGGATCCAACTCAGGGAACGGAGCGGGAGCCACGACAAGAGGATCATCCGAATCTGTTCGAAGTTCGGATCCAGAGAAGCATCATTGGCGCCGTCTGTAGGAAACGCTTACAAAAGCCAACCATAAAATCTGCACAAACTCTCTCTGTCACCTTCTGATTTCGCAATGGTGAACACGAGAGCCCAGGCTAGCGACCTCGCTAGAGATGCTGCTAACCCCGACTAGGACCACGCTGCTGGTGCCATGGTCAATGGGGCCACTGGCAAAATTTCACAGCCTTACTTTCAACTACAGGTGGAGCAGATGTAGGACAACAATCGCCTACTCCAGTTACTTTGCACTCAGAACGAGCAACGACTGCAGGCTGCTCCTCCGGCAGCCATCCCAGCACCAGCCACCAAAAGGGGTGGCTAGATGAAGAAGAACCCAGCCAAAAGGCCTGCCAAAGCCGAAGACAATCCGGCTCCAGCGTCCTCCTGCATTCCTGGCATGAACAGGCCTATGGAACACTCCGGGAGTACGTCTCCGCCTGAGAGCCCAGAGAGAAGAAATACCCGATACTCTCGGGTAGAAGACCACCACGCAGTCCAAGAGCGAGCCTCCAGCACTGCCCGATCCACTGGATGCAGCAACCGACCGACTGCTGAACCCGCCAGTGACAAGACGGAGTTGAGGGATTACCTAAACTCCAAACGATCAGCAAACGTCGCTCGCACCGATCCACGAGTGGACAAGATTTGGAACCGTGTATTCCAAGAGGAGGAGCGCGCCATCGACTTGGACCGATCTCCTTTTACTGCAGAGATCCTGAGCCGTCCACTGCCAACAAAGTTCAAGATGCCGTCCCTCGACTTATACGATGGGGGTAGTGATCCAGTTGACCACTTGGATCACTTCCGCACCCATCTAAGTCTACAAGGGCTAGAAGACTCAGCGATGTGCCGCTGTTTTCCGCTCACACTGAAGGGAGACGCTCGAATCTGATTCCATCACATCCCTTCAGGCACCATCAGCAGTTTCCGTAAACTCACGGATCTCTTCCTGCCTCAGTACGCCTCGAGCCGAAGGGAAGAGAAACAGCTGTGGTATCTCTCCCACATAAAGCAGAAATCAGGAGAGAACCCACGGTGTTTCCTGGATCGCTTCGTGGCGGAGGCCAGAAGGATCCCCAGGATCACAGAGGAGATGAAGCTGGCCAGTTTCATCTCTGCGCTTACTTACGGTGACTTTTTCAAACACCTTGCCCACAAAAATCCATAAACCTTCCGCGAGGCGGAATCCATCATCAGGGCCTACGCTGCAGCAGAAGAGGCCAACGAGGCAAAACGTCCAGAGCGGGCGGATCAGCCTCGGCCGCTCCCTTGTGAAGGGAAGAGAAAGTACAGCGACGGAGAACACTCCCGCCAGAAGCAGCGCCGGACTGGACCTCCAGAACGCAGAGACTATGGGCCTACCAGTTTCACACCCCTGACGGAGACACGCGCCAACGTACTTATGCAAATCCATGGAGAAAAGTTCCTGAAGTGGGCCAAGCCGCTGAAGAAAGACTCTGGAAACCAGTCGAAGCACTGTGACTTCCATCGCTCTGCTGGCCATTCGACTGAGGACTGCAAGACGCTGCAAAGTGAGATCGAGGATCTGATTCACAGAGGCCACCTCACAAAGTTTATCAGAGGTCCTGGACAGAGCTCAGGACCGGCTGATGAAGAGGGGCAGGAGCGGACTCCACCCCGGAACAGGATCGTGGCGGGGGTGGTTAATATGGTCACCACCCGACCTACTAAGAACCCGACAGACAGCAAGGAGCAGCAGACTGGGAGGAAGAAGCAGTGCACAGTAGACAATACAATTAGCTTCGATGATAGTGACTCAACTCATGTAATGTCCCCCCATGCCGGCCCCCTTGTTATATCAGCACTCGTTTCAGACGGCAGTTCAGACTACCAATTGAAACGAGTCTTTATCGATAATGGAAGTTCTAAAGATTTACTTTATTTGGATGCCTTCTTTAAGTTAGGCTTAAAAAGAACTAGTTAAAACCCTCCGAGGGCCCACTATACGGTCTTGACAACGAACCAGTGCCCGTTCAAGGGACTATTCAACTGGAAGTTACCTTAGGGATGTATCCAAAGACAGCAAATCGCACACTTACATTTCTGGTAGTTGACCTGCCCTCCGTTTACAATACTATACTAGGCAGGCCGTGCGTGACAGTGTTTGGGATGGTCACCTCGATTCTGCACCTCAAAATGAAGTTCCCGACACCTTACGGTGTGGGAGAGGTGTTAGGCGACCAAATAATTGGGCGGACATGCTATATGACCCAGATTGCCCCTAGCGGTAGCCCTGGCGCGATGGGAGAACTCGATTATCGAGACGAGACCACCCTACAACAAGCGCAGTCTGGTTAAGCTACAGATCTGGTCCCACTAAATCCAAAGGAACCAAAAAAGTGTGTGCAGATAGCTGGCTCACTCACTGGCTCACTGCGCACTGAACTGATTGCATTCCTGCAACGGAATGCCGATATATTCGCATGGACACCCGTAGACATGTCCAGAATTTTGGCTAAGGTGATGGTCCACAAGCTAGGCCTCGACCCTGGCCGGAAGCCAGTCAGGCAGAAGCGGAGAAACCATTCCACAGAGAAGCTGATCACCATCCGAGAGGAGGTGAAAAAGCTAATGGACGCTGGGTTTATTAGAGAAGTCCAGTACCCAAATTGGCTTTCAAATGTCGTCCTGGTCAAAAAGAGCAACGGAAAATGGTAAATGTGCGTCAATTTTACCGACTTTAATAAGGCCTGCCCGAAAGATAATTTTTCCTTGCCCAGGATTGATCTACTGGTTGTCTCCACAGCTGGACATGAGTTGCTCAGTTTCATGGATGCCTATTCGGATTACAACCAGATTCGAATGAGTCCGGAGGGTGAAGAACATACGTCGTTCATGACGGACCTGGGCACCTATTGCTATAAAGTGATACCCTTCGGACTGAAAAACGCTGGAGCAAATTACCAACGACTGGTCAACAAGATGTTCGAAAAGTAGATTGGTCGCAACATGGAGGTCTACGTCGACGACATGCTCGTCAAGAGTAGAGTCACTGGCGACCACATACGTGACCTGGAAGAGTCATTTGAGGTGCTCCGCCAGCACCAAATGAAACTGAATCCAGCCAAGTGTGTCTTCGGGGTGGCCGCCAGGAAGTTCTTGGATTTCATCATCTCCCAGAGGGGGATCGATGCAAACTCAGAAAAGATCAAGGCCCTCGCTGACATGGCTCCCCCGCGGAGCGTCAAAGACGTCTAGTGACTGACTGGGCGACTGGCAGCTTTGTCCCGCTTCCTCGCGAAGTCCGGTGATAAGTACCAACCTTTCTTCAAAGCTCTGAGGGGGACGAAATCTAACGGATTCAAGTGGACGGCTGACTGCCAATCCGCCTTTGACGAATTAAAATAGTACCTGGCCAGCCCACCGTTGCTTGCATCGCCCAAAGACGGAGAGGAGCTGTACCTCTACCTGGCAGTTTCAGAAGTATCCCTCAACTCTGTCCTCGTGAGCTAGGAATACGATGCCCAGCAACCGGTCTACTATGTGAGCAAAACATTGACTGGCCCAGAAATGCACTATCCACGCGCTGAAAAAATGGCCCTAGCACTTATCTTTGCAGCACGGAAATTGAGGCCATACTTTCAGGCACATCACATAGTGGTCCTCATTGATCAGCGGCTGAAAGGTATACTCTAGAAACCAGACGTTTCAGGACGGCTGGTAAAGTGGGCTATCGAATTGGGCGACTTCAACATCGAGTTCAGGCCCAAACCTACCATAAAAGCACAGGCTCTGGCTGACTTTATTGTTGAGACCACAACCCCAATTCAAGAGAAACAGCCCATTGAAAATACAGAACAACCCGACGAGGTCCCAGAATGGACACTCCATGTGAACGGATCGTCCACAGACAGTGGCGGTGGAGCAGGGGTGGTCCTCACGACCCTTGACAAATACGAGGTTAAGTATTCCCTCAAACTTGACTTCTCAGCGACTAACAATGTCACCGAGTACGAATCCCTGCTAGCCGGCTTACGATTAGCAAAGGAATGCTCTACTAAGAGGTTGGCGGTTTACAACGACTCCGAACTGATGTCAACCAGGTTAACGGGGGCTATGAGGCAAACAACCTTTACTTGGCCAAGTACCTGGCTAAGGCAAAGGAGGCTGTCCAGGGCTTCGATAGACTGACCCTGGTTCACATTCTTCGAGCCGAAAATTGAAAGGCAGACCGGTTGGCTCAAGCCACCGCTGCTGAAAACCCAGAACAGTACTCGAGGGACATGAAAGAGATCCTGAATGCTCCCAGCATTGAGAAATAGGAGGCGATGCAGATTTCTGAGACAGAAAACTGGATGACACCCTACCTTAGATACTTGGCTGATGGATCACTCCCAGAGGACGCCGAGAAGGCTAAGCGAATTAAAAAGACAGTTGGCTGGTACACGGTAATCGATGGGCAGCTGTATTGCCGCGGATACTCAACTCCGTATCTCCGCTGTCTATCTCCCGATGAGGTGGACTACGCGCTGAGCGAAGTTCACCTCGGGATCGCGGATCGCACGTAGGTGGAAAAAACCTGGCCTTTAAGATCATGCGACAGGGCTATTACTGGCCCTCGATGAAAAAGGACGCGCTTGAGTTTGTAAAGAAGTGTGAAAGTTGTCAACTTCACGGCAACCTTCACCACCAGCCGTCCGCTGACCTGAAGTCACTTCAGACTCCATGGCCCTTCGCACAATGGGGGCTCGATATCCTTGGCCCATTTCCCATTGCCACTGGGTAAAGGAAGTTCATCATCGCGGGCATCGACTACTTCACCAAGTGGGTCGAGGCAGTCCGCTAGCAAAGATCACGGAGTACAATGCACTGAAATTTCTTCGCCAGGGCATTGTCCGCAGGTTTGGCATCCCAGAGGTCATGGTGACCGACAACGGTACCCAATTTTTAGGAAAACGCTTCACCAAGTATTGTGTCAGTTTTGGTATCAAGCTGGTCCACACTTTGGTGGCATACCCCCAATCCAACGGGCAGGTAGAGGTCACGAACCGCACGTTACTCCACAGGTTAAAGAATAAGCTGGAGGACGCCGGGGGCTCCTGGGCTGATGAGCTCCCATCCGTCCTCTGGTCTTATCGGACAACCCCGAAGGAACCAACGCACGAGACGCCCTTCAACCTCTATTACAGAATTGAGGCGGTGATCCCAGTCGAAATCGGGCTTCCAAGTCTAAGGGTGGAGTCTTTCGACCCACAAACTAACTCCCAGAAAATCAGGGAGCACTTAGACTTGCTAGAAGAAACCTGCGACGTCGCCAGAATACGGACAGAAGCCTACCAACACCGAGTTGCCCGGTACTATAATAAAAAGGTGAAAACCCGGTAATTCGACGTTGGGGACTTGGTCCTGCAAGGCGTCGAGGCCACAGGCAAGCTGGCCGGCCGCAACAAGCTCTCTCCCAACTGGGATGGACCTTTCCTTGCCTCCGCCATCCTGCAAAATAGAGCATACAAACTCCGAAACCAGGATGAAAAGTTGGTCCTACGAACATGGAACGCGCTCCACCTCAAGCGCTACTTCAAATATGGAACCCAGGTACGCACTCACCCACTTGTGTGCATTCATCCGCATGCCTATTTTAATTTGGTAAAATAAAAGGTTTACTTAGCATATAGAACCCTACTCTCTGTGTGCATACATATAAACTGCGTTTGCCTTGCAAATTTAACCGACCTAGACTGCCCCTATGTCGGGAGGGTCTTCACCCTCTCGTTAAACCATGGTCATCTAGGTGACCCAGAAGCGGTCTGAAACCCTGGTCATCTAGATGGTCCAGAAGCGGTCTGAAACCCTGGTCATCTAGATGACCCAGAAGCGGTCTGAAACCTTGGTCATCCAAGTGACCAGAAGCAGTCTAAAACCCTGGTCATCCAGATGGCCCATGAGCGGTCTGAAACCTTGATCATCCAAGTGGCCTATAAGCGGTCTAATCCTCGGTCATCCGAGCAGCCCAATAGCGGTCATACTAAATCTTGGTCATCCAGGTGGCCCGATAGCGGTCTAAAACCCTTAGGAGGCAAGTATAGCACACGCGACAACCTCCTCTAGGGAAGTAGCAACGCCAGTCAACGACGGTCGAAGGGAGAAACATTTCTTCTCCAACATTGGCTGCCCGAGTCATCACTTGTACGGCGCCACCGGGTTGGTTAACACAACCACCTACCCAACTTAAGGATCCTACTCCTTAGGCAGGCAGCCAGCCAGGTTGGCCACCCCACGCAATAGCTTTCTCAACGAAAGGGTAGCGTGATCGAACAGCGACGAGAGGCGTTCCTTCTCCGACGCTGACTGCCCAAGTTACCACTTGGACAGCACCACAAGGCTGGTTAGCAGAACCGCCTGCCCAGCTTAAAGACTCAACTCCTTAGGCAACAAAATAGCAGTATCCGGCCAACCACGTTGGCCGCCTGATACAACGATATGAACAAACATAAATCAATAAAGACAATGGACACTGAAATGAAAAGAATTTTTATTTTATTGCTCAAAAGGTGTGGTACAATTTACACAGATCTCAAAAGCACAAAAGAAGTACAAAAGGCTATAAGGGCGGCGGACCACCCAAGCTGTCTCGGGGATCTCCCGCTAAGTCCTCCTTACGTTGCGTCGCGTGGTTTCTCCGATTAATAAACTCAACTGGGAAGTCAGGATCGATCAACCGTGCAACGCGCCGTCAAATGTTGAGTCCCTCGAGCAGCCGGGCGTGCAGTGTGCCCCCGATCTCATGGGGGCTAATCTAAATGGCCAACTCGTTCTCTGAGGCTGCGGCCCGATCGGCAAGACGTTTATTGCTCGGCTTAAGTCGATCTTCCTCCTCCTTCAAGCGGGCGACCTCAGCCTTCAACTCAGCATTCTCTGCCTCCATGCCCACCATGACAGCCTCGAGAGCAGCGGTCTGCTCGCGGAGCTCCCCTCCTGAGGCAGCCAGCGTGGCCTCCAACCAGGCGATCTCAGCCTCCTGGTCTGCGATGATACGATCACGTTGCTCCGCCTCCCGGGAGAAAGCTGAGATCAACCTTCTTGACTGCACAAGACAAAAGCAAAACGTAAGTTATAAATACGTGGAAGAAAGAAGTGCAAGGAGGCTATTATTAGAATCGTACCTCATAAATCTTCCTCGAGGGCCTCGCACGCCTAGACTCAAGACCCGGATCGGTTGGCAGTGGACCGGATGGCGATGGATCACGAGCACCCTCTTGCGCCAAGCTCGCCACTGCCTCATTCAAAATGCGGTCTAAAAGCTCATCAGCAGCAGCAGCGGCGGACTCCTCTCTCGCAGCCTCCGGAGCAGCCGCAACATGCCTCTTCCCTTTGGCTGCCTTTGGAGCGGCTGTTGGAGGATCAGCTCTCGTCGACGGCTCCACAATAAAAACTCGCGAGCCCTCAGCCATATCGCAAGATGGCTCCTCCGCAGACTCCATCCAGGCAGCGCCTGGGACCACCTTCGTCGCGGGGTGAGCCAGGATGACTCCTCCAGCTGCCGCCAACCTGTCTTCAATGAACTTCCCCGCTCCAGCAGTGCTTCCAGATCCGCCGCAGATTCCAGAAATCACATAATCAATTTGAGATGAAGACGAGGAGGGCGTCCCAATTACCCTCTTAGTAACCTCCTCCTACGTGCGCCTTGAGCGGATGATCACACCCTTTGAGTCCGCAGGGTTCATCATCATAACCGGAGGGCATGGTTTCTAAACCGGTGATGGCAGCCCCCAGTTGACCTTCTTGGACTCCGCCCGGGAGACCAAGAAGTCCCGCTTAAACTCATCAGGGTTAGCTCGGATGGCCTTGGTTAGCCTTACGTAGGCGGCGCACTCCGCCGCAGGCGGCGTATTAAAGTACGCCTTTGGAATCTCGCCCTATCTCCTCGCAAGAAGCCATTTCTCCTCCACCTTCACGAAGAAGAACCGATTTTTTCAGTTCTTCAGCGAATCGTGAATGGCATTACTAATTTTTATTCCGGTACTGGGAGTGAGTGATATCCACTCTCCCCCTGGTTCAATTTGAACACAACCCTAACACAAGACATCCTAAACTTTTGGCCAAATTTTCAAAAAAAATACACAAAGTGTAGAGATACCTCACGGCGTTGGCGTGAAGTTGGACGACGGGTACTCACAGAGCCTTCATAATTAATTCCAACTCCTCCGGTAACGGCAGGCGGAGGCCAATCCTCAGATGGGCCTCGCAAACAGTGATATACCCCTCCGGTGGGGCAAAGGCTTTGTCGTCCTTGTCCGGAATCTTCCAGGCCATTTCCTTGGGGATATTGAACTCAACACACAATGCCTTTATGTTGTTTTCTCTCAAGACGGACGAGAAGTCTGCAACAGAAGACATGGTTGAGCAAAAGTTAGGGTTCTTTAGGAAAACTTGTCTGAGAAACGAGAAGGAAGAAGACGACGGGTTGAAGCCGTTAATGATTTCAAAAATACGGAAGGAAAACGTAAGCGCCAAGCATGAAATCCCTAATTAAGGACGCTGTCAGTCCTGCAACGTGTCACCTCCCTACTTGACCCTGCAAAAGGACGGATCTCTGGCGCATTAATGACCACGATCTCCGCCCAACGAAAGGGAGACACGTGTCGCTTTCTGCCCAGTAAACCGGCCAAAACCTGGCAGAAAGCTCTTCCAGAATTGGTCAGGACGGTCAACAATTCTGGTGATCCAGAATTTATCGGGACGGTCAATAATTCTGATTCTCCGGAATTGACCAGGACGGTCAATAATTTTGGTTCTCCGGAATTGATCAGGATGGTCAACAATTCTGGTGCTTCGAAATTGACTAGGACGGTCAACAATTCTGGTCAAACTCTCCTTCAAGCTTTTCACGAAGTTCCACGAGATCCTCAAAGTAAGGAAAGGCATCCCATCTTTAACATACTGGAGCCCAAACTTCTGGCCATCGGCATGGGGCTAGTGATGGATATACCAGAAATGGGCTGGACCCAGAAAGTCTAAAGGCCCAAGACGACTGTCAACACATTAACGGCCCAATTGAGGAACTGGCCCAAAAGCTGAAAAGCCCAGGATGGTCAACGTTGGCATTGACCGTCCAGGCGGCCAACTCTCCAGCAGATGGTCAACTCAAACGTTGACCGTCCTCATTATGTACACTGGGCCCAAAGAGGTTTTTCTATTGTAATGGGCCTGGCTCCCTCAGGCACATGGCCCATCAAGCGGTTAATAACAGACATCCTCCACAAGGGCGGCCAACACGCATGCAGGCGGTCAACTCGAACGTTGACCGTCCGTGTTTTGCACGTTGGACCCTAATAAGCCATTCTACAGTAACGAACCTGACCCGTTTAGGCCCACAAATCATCAAAAGGTCAGCAACGGCTTTCCAAGGATATTTCATGATCCCAACTGACACCAAAAAGAATATTGGCAAATTGGCACCTCCCATATAAGGAAGGCACTAGATTTTCTCCAAATCTTTGCCAGCCTAGGCTTTCCAACGACAACATGCACAGAAGGGAAGCGCTCGGTTTGAAAAGCTGTTGGCCGCCTCACAAGGAAACAATCACGATCAGCTTGACAACCGACATTTGCTCCAGAAGGCAAGCCAGCCAGCAGATCAGGAAGGCAATCACTCCTTCCAAAGAATGAGGATCGTCCTCTCAGCTACAAAAGAAGCCCTGGATTCACTATC
>JAODPA010066859.1:0-11117 GCA_025585075.1 Nepenthes mirabilis
ATATAGATTTAAAAAATATTCGATGTGAGAAAACAGTTTTGATACTTGAGGTATACCCGATACGCACTCATATGCATTTTCCGAGTTGGGGCATGAGAAATGTCTAAGATGATGCTTGAGCGATGAATTCAGAGTAGGTGCGTTTGAGCAGCTCCTAAGACAACACTCATGCGTGCATGGAGTCAAGCGCGGTTGTCATGCACCAATTCGATTATATAATGAGCAGTGCGCACTGTTTCAGTCATTTTTCGTGGGAAAAAAAAAGAATGAGAAGGAAGAGAGAAAGAGGAGAAGGTGTAGTTTGAGATATCCTTTTATTAGATCTGTAAGATCGAAAATTAAGATAAATATTCTCACACCCTATTTTTAATCTATTTTCCTTTTCAATTAGTTTTACTTACATTTGCTCAATTTAATGTGTATACATATCATTTTACTTACTCTATTTAACTTCCTCATACATTCATATCACTTTTACCAATTGCTTTAAAATTTTGCTGCAAATTTATTGTTATTTAAGTTATTAAGTATATTTATAAAAGAGAAGTCATAAAAACTTATATATGAAATGTACATGTAGCATCCTAATATTTATACAAGAGCAACTCACATTTCTTTCATCTAATTAGGTTAAAATCAAATTAGAAAAAATATGTTTTTAACTTCTCTTTAAAAACATTTAAAAAAAATATTAAACATGGGTTGACGAAAATAAACACAAACGCAGCCAAATCGATCATAGTTGAAGAAGGCATTCAATAAGGGAAGCCTTGCTATAATCCTATCAACCCAAGATAGTCGGTTAGATTACCAATCAATCAAGATTTCAAATTCAAACCATGCCCCATGAGGTAGTCGACACTAAACCAGATAGGCGAGTTGAAGGATTTCGGATTGCTTCACTGAGCAGCTGACCAACCATTTATACTTAACTGATATCATGCGCCTTAACCAATTTCCTACGACAGTGAATGCTTTGCACGATCAAACACAGAGTACTCACCAAAATGAACAACTGAAAATGCGCATGGTGGCTATTAACCTAAATGGTCAAAAACCGACCAAACTTCTATGTCATGACATGTAACGACACTACTGAAAAACAGACCATTGCTTTCACTCTGTTATAGATGCCAGCCGCCTCATCAAAAGAAGGGGATCAAAATCCGAAAGGAAGATATTGTTATTATCTACATCCGCAAAGCATTTTGGTCACCAGTTAATCACTCCAACGCCTAATGCACGGTCTCGCAGCACTTAACCCGCACAAAAGAGTTTAGAGCTGGTCTTCTAAAAGTGCCTCATCCTTCCCACAAGATAATATTGGATCTTAGTTCTCTAATTTGCCCTCTCAGCAACTCAATTGCTAAGTCCAAATAACTGACTTAAGCATCGAAGAACTCCCGAGGAGCAAATCTTAATTCCATGAAAATTATTGCTCGGGCTTGTGGTGTGCAGACTACGGACTAGAAGATTCAAGTGTCCACTTTGAGATCTCTCAAATTGATCGTATCTAATCCAAATCACAATCAACCCGACTTAACAATCACAAATCTTCATTTAAATCCAACCCATGTTCAGTCGAAGTTTAATTTTGACCAAATCAGCTTTCAAGAAATGCAATCACAGATAATTGAAGACAACTTTCTCGATCACTCAGGCAATTTCACACATCATCTTAAAGAAAAGAGTTTCAGGTTCAGAATGTAGACAATGCTTTATCGTCACATAATCGACTTCACACCGGAAAAAAAAAACAAAGAATAGAAGTCTTAAAGACCTATTCGAAGGCACCCACCTATACAAAACATCCTGTCCGTTGAATTGCTCCGTTCATCAGAAAACCTGTTAAAGAAAAATAAAAGATTATTTCGGATTTTTGAATAGTAGATGAAACAGAAATAGAATTAGCACATTGAATTAAACATTTAAATTTAAAGTTAATAAGGTAAGTAGAAATAAAACCGAATATATAATATGTAATTTTAAAAATTTTAGATACGATCATAAACAAATCAAACTTAATTATAAAATACACCTAAAAAATAACGGATTTCTTTATCTTAAACTTATGATTAAAAAAAATGGAGTGATTAACGACAATACGACACAAAATCAATGCAGATCGGTCAAAATGAGGAACAATATTTGGTGTACTCTGTGATTGAAAAATATCTCTAAAATTAAAAGAAAAATAGGACAGATATTAGACAGGCTAAGTTTAATAGAACGAAATGTTAGCAATAAAAAATGTATAAGAATTCAGCATGGAAGATACCAGAATATTGAAATCATACTAAAAAATAAGAAATAAAAATATTTTATATGTTTGTAAGTTATACAGTTAAGACGAGGAAAGAACATCTAAGATAGTTTAGACACTTTAAATTCGTATGCCTGTGAAATAACTGTGATAAAAAAATAAGTTAGTTATGATGGAAAAAAAATTAAAATATAAGCCTAATAATATTTAGAGTAAAGTGATAAAAACTTCTTTAAAATTACTTTTAATCTTTAAATAATTTTGTAGTAAATTGAATAAAATGATATCAATAAATTCAAATGAACCAAAGGGAGAAAGTGAGCATGGAATATAGGAGTCTCCAACCTGCAGTTTAAACCAGCCTACTTCTTCCACAAGACCCCGATCTTCTTCAACATGTTCACGTTCTTCTTCTTCGGCCACTCGTCATCCATGTCATCCGAAAAAGGCGAATCGATCTTTGCATCCATCATATGGTAGCTGCTGTCGAGCGACACTGATCGGTCCACCGGTTTCCCATGACTTCCGGGAGAAAGCATGGCGGCGGCTGCCTCTGCCGCCTTCCTCCACTGGTCTGACTGCACCCGTAATCTCTTCAGCTCAGCTTCCAATTCTTCATTTGCCGCCTGCACTGCCGTCAGCTGCCCAGACACCCAAGCGACTCTCCGACTGCCTTTCTCTGCTTCCTCCGTCATGCATCCAAGTTTCATCAAGGTCTCCGTTTCAGCCGCATTTGCTGCCACCAATACTGCCACCGTATCTCTCTCTTTGATCTCCATTTTTAGCATCTCATTCTCCTTTGTGGTATTCTGCAACTGGGTTTCTTTCTCCAGTAAAGCTGCTTTGAGTTCTGTGAGATTTTCCTCCAGCTTCTCAAGTTCTTCCCCATTTTTATGTTCGAGCTTGATATTCAGCTCTTTGTTCTTGTCCACCATAGCCAGGAGCTTAGTTTCTTTACAAATGAGCTCTGATTTCAATTCTTCAATGGCAGCCATTGCATTCTTCAATTCCTCCTCCAATTTAGCCTCCCTAACGCTCGATTCGCACTTTGCACGCTCGACTTCTTCGTAAGCATTTTGGATCTGCATCGTGCTCTTGATATATTCCTCCTGATACCTGATTTCCGAGGTCTCCAGGGAAGATTTCAACTGTCCAAGCTCGAATTTCAGAGACTCGATTTCTGCTTCGAGCTCTTCCTTCTCCGTTTTCATGTCACGCAAAGGATTGGCAGAATTCCGGGCTAGATCTGCCTTAAGTGTGTCTACAAGCAGTTCCAATGAGCTAGCTTGAGCTTTCGACTGCTTCAACTCGGAAGCCAAGCTCTCGTAAGCTTCCACGGCCTTCAGGCCATCTACTCGAAAACTCTCTGCAGTTGCCTTTGTCGATTCTAACAGCATTTGAGTCTCACTAGCGACTTCTAGTGCTTGAGCCTCAGATTCTTTACAGTCATTCAGCTGATTTTTCATCTTCTCGACCTGTAAAAGTGCCTCAGAAATCTTGACCCTTAGATCCTGGATCTCAGCTTCAGATTCCGCAACCGATTCAAGCTGCTTCTTAAGCTTCTGGATCTCATTCATAGAAGAGGCGAGAGTGACTGAGTCAACTGAGTGTTGCTTTTGGAGTGCCTCGAGTTCAGACTGCCATGCACGATCTCGGTCTTTTGATATTTTACAAAGTTGTTGGACCCGAGCTTCCTCGGAAGAAGAAAGTTCCAGAAGCTGCTGCTGAGAGTCTTCGAGCTTCGCCAACATGGCAGCTAGCTGCTCATTACTTTCTTCTGCCTCTTGCTGGGCCCTCCTCTTCAGCGCCTCTGACAAGCTAAGCTGGTCCTTAACCTTCTTTAACTCCTCCTGGAGATGAGCGAGCTGAGATTCAAGCTCAGATACTCTGCCTGGGCGTTTCTTCTGGAATCAAAAAGACGAGGATGATAGCCTTCACACGGGATGAAAGATAAATGTTTCAAGAGCCCCTCAATGATGTGTCATCCATCCATCAGTTTATATATTAGTGCCCACCACTATGAAGCTAAGAAGCATAGACAACACCAGACATGGATACGACATCCACACACTTTTCTTTTAGAAATGTTGACACAACACAGTCGAGAGAAATTAACTAAAATCAGTCACTCATACATATATCTGCAGTCACTGATACATATATCTGCCGATACAATATGTATCGATCACATGTATCGGTATCAAGCCCCCCGATAATATTTCCTAATACTCTGACAATATCGTAATATATTTTTGGATTAGCTGATATGACCCTTTCGGCATATGATTTTTGAAAATTTTTTCCATCAGATATTACCTGATATAATACTGTGACAATATTGTGACAATACCGATACGTATTATCCGATATAATAGCAATCAAACTGATACCAATACCAATATTTTCATTAACAAAAATTATAATTTATTATTTTGTTAATTAATGAACAATATAATTTTCTTCTAAAAATAAATATACATGTTTAATATTTCTCCATTCAAAAAAATTCATTTACATTTTGACTTTATTATTTTATACTTTATAATTATCAAAAAACATAATATATAAGCAAAAATTCCAAAAAAATGAGTCCTAAATGTGCCCCCAAACATTGTCAAAAACATGCCGACACGTGTTGGGGCAATTGGTTTCCAATACGTGTTGCCCCGAGAGTGTCTGTGCCTCTTAGCCATGAGTTGATGGTTGGAAGGCAACATAAAATAGTGGCTGAGTGGCTCTATAACAAAACCCGGGATGAAAAGCGCAATAACTAAATACACAAATTTGTAAACCGTGAAATGTGAGTCTCTTGTGCACTAAGCTACCCCTTTATTATTCCAATTCTAGAATCGTATTAGATATATAACAATATAACACTAATAGGACTACATATCACAATATTATCTTGGTATTGAAAAATATAGGCATTGAGGGGCGCAATACCGATACATATCAACTGACATTATAAATATCAATTGATATTTATACCTATGTTACTAGCCACATAATTTGGAATCAAATTCACCCAGAAGAAAAGGGGTGGGTTGGAGACAACCATAGATGCTTATATATTTAATAACCAAGAAATTATAAACATTCTCTACTATTTAGGCTCATATCAATACAATATAGGTAAAAATATTAACTGATATGTATTAGTATCGGGGGCCCCTGATATCGATATTTTTCAAGAATGTGATAATATTACGATATATTACCATAGCGACGATATATTAGCCAATACAATCATATTACCTAAAAATTTTAAAAATTTTAATACATTAAATACTGATATGTATTGTCCGATATATCTAATACCAATATAACTGCGATCAATGCTGACACCAATATCAATATCTTCATCCTTGGGAGGCACTAGAATCAACAAACCTAATTTGCTAAGCATTCATTCTTCGGTTGCCCACTGAATTTCTAGCTATCTTACATAAGTGAGAGTAGACATTTAACATATAAAAACTAGCTATTGGAAACTAGAATCCAACGTTGTCCAGATGATTATTTCAGGGTATGTATATTACATAGCTGTGTCCTTGAAAATTTATTTGGATCTAAAAGTTTAAAAGAAAGGAAAAAAAATTGAAGGAACATGTTTTTCCATATTTATGTTGCATGAAAAATCAAATATGACAAAATATATATATTAAAATATTCATATTTGAATAAATTAATTTTCTTTTCATTTTCTTTCATTTTTATTTGTCTCCTTATTATTTTCCTTTCTTTTAAACTTTCCTATAATAAAAAACACACCCTCCATCTAAAATTCTATTCTTGAGTGTACTGCTTCTACCCTATAAAATGGCATACAATACCTCATTTATTGGGCTTTGAGGTGATCCACGTTCAGCAACTTTAGGACTCCGGTTCTTCGGTGTCCAGTTAGAGGGGTTCGAGGAAGAGAACGAGTCAGAATCGGAAACCGGTGTTTTGAGCTGGCGAGCAGTTCGAGGTGTGGCAATTGATGTCTTTTGATGCCCTTCCAAGGAGACATTCCTGTTGATATAACGCATTCAATAACACAACAGCAATTCACAATATAAGCTTATTTATATCCAACTGCAATCAGATGCATAGTTATAAGTTTCTGAACTGCTCGCAAGCATGAGAGGCTGAAGTTTTCATTAGTAAAATTGATATATATATCGAATAATATATTTTGATATCGGGGGCCCCGGACACCAATATTTTCTGACAACACTACAACATCACAATACATTTTTGAATGTATAATATATCACGATATATCAGATGATATTCAAAACATCAGTAATATCGAAAGATACGACCCCATCAGATTACTATTTTTAAATTTTTTATTTCTAATATATTCGATACTAATAATTATCATACGATACCAATTTAGCAGCAATAAATACTAATACCGATATTTTCATCTATGACTAGTAAACAAATATAAACTCTCAGCAGAACCACAAATAGACCCTCTTAGATAATTTAGAACAGATAATTTGGACTTCAGATACAACATCCTGTTTTACATCCTATTTTACAAATATAACAGATAATTTGGACTCCAGATATAAATCATTGTTACAACATCACGTTTGACGGAAGACCAATTTGGGCACTACCTTACAAATGATTTTTGGTACTGATTTTAGAAATAATATTAACATATTTTGGGCATAATTTGGGGCATAAATAGACATGATTGAATTGAAAAATAATGGAAAAATTATTTTGGGGATACTATACGCTATTTTAGTGGAGCCTATATATCACCATACACTCGAATTCAACTCCAAAGTAAAAATTGATAGAATTATTGACTTGATGGGTCTGACAGAACGCACGCCGGCCTAGAACCCAACCTGCAGGGGTAGCAGTTGCCCAATGGATGTTTTCCCAAGGCCACGGCCCAAGAGGTGTGGCAGAGGACAGTTTGGCCCACTGAGAGGGGAGAAGCCCAGATGGCAGAGGCCTATCGCACGGACTATCAAGTCAAAGACCCGGACAGCAACGCGGTTGGCCCGTGCAAGTCGACCCGGTATTGTACATCAAAGAGCGGACGATTAGGGTTGCACGCAGTGTCGCGCCCACTGTTGCACCTCTTAGGTGGCCATCGACAGCACAACACAGGCAAGGAGAACTTGCCACAATGCAGCCATGACAACTGTCCTGACGGTTCAGCAAATATCAGCAAAACATTCACCCGTACGGTATATCGCTCCAGAATGGCAACTGCAGCTCTACCATGTTTCCAAAAATGCAACAATTACCATACGCACTCCGCACACGATCACTTAGACAGCTCAACGAATCTACCAGGGTTGCTGATAATCAGCCGTGAGGCCCAAAGGAGGGTGCACCGGCTCCAATCCCATAAATACCCTTCACCCCTACGGCAAGGGGACCAAGCAATCTTTACCCTCGAGTACCCTAGAAAGATCAAAGAAGTTCTCTTTCTCTCAAGCCACACAGCCTGTGAGTGTACACACACTAAAAAGCCGCTTCCCGTCAAGCGCATTTCCTGGAGCCTAGTCCTCTAGTCCACACTCAATCCCACCTCCTTCATGCATCGACGATTCCATGCATCCTCCGTCACAGAAAAATTTCTAATTTGAGCGTCGTAAGATACACTCGAGAAAAGGTCCCACTATCCTCTAACCTCTCATTGGTATGTTGTAGTATGCAGGATCCAGGTTATCAAAAACAAAGACTAGACCACCTCAATTCGACCCACCAAAAGAGACCAAGCGGTCTCTAATTCGTACAATAATCCAGATCTAATGATGTATCATGACTAAAATTTAATGTGTAGCAAGCATAAGAGTAGCTATGAACAAAAATTATAGATATTAAGGATAGATTTCACTTGAATTGCGGCTAGAAGCAAGAGGTGGCGCAAAAACAAGAGAGATGTTTGGATGGATTAGATTTCACCATCATGAATCAAAATTTGAGCTGTGAATCAACTCCAAGTGGAAGTAGGAGGTGTCTAGAATGTATTTGCCTATGGATACCGAGTTGAATAAAAGTATAACAACCATCAAAAATCAAGTGAAATCGAGAAATAGAAAAAACAAAAGAACAAGACAAAGGAAGAAAGGATCGAAGAGCAAATTTAGGTAGATAATTTCATAATCTAGCTTTCATTCAATATTCCTAATGATGTCTAGTTTCTGAAAAAATCATTCAGAATCATCAGATGTCTCATTCTAAGGCAAATTTTGTTCAAATTTCAAAGGGTGTCCAAGTTTGGCATTGTTTCTAAAATCACCCGATTTGAAGAGGAAATTATAATTATGGGTTTAATCGTTACAATTACATTGCTTTATTAAGGTCATATCTAATGTTTTTGGTTATTTATGAGTATTTAATTACTATTTCCTATATTCACAAAAATTGCTTCATAAAAATTGACTTATTTGGGTGGTGAATTCGATCATAATATCCTAGCGAAGTCCAAGTCCCAAACCTAGATCTTTAAGAGATTGGTGAAAAGACATTTTAGTTGCCAGCAGTTAACTTCTGTAAACAGGCGTGATTGTTCAAATAAGTAAGATTATTTGAACTAGTAAGTTTTTTTTTTTTCGAATTGTTGGGAATGGACATGTCAACTGTAATACCAAAAGATACCAACTATTCAGGACAAATATACCCTTTCACCTTACCCTCCACAAAAGTCACATTTTTGTTGGTTTTCAAAGTGAATGAAGAGTTGTGAGAGAAAGAGTATCACAAATATTAGATTATTCTTCGTAATTATTTGCTACAGCAAATAATTAATAAGTGCTAAATAATCTTGTTTTTATTAGAGGTTCCAAATTTGATTTCGTTAATACAAATGTAGTCAAACAAAGCTTCACTGTATCCTCAAGACAATTCGTATGAACTCATTTACACTTGTAAATTGTCATTAAAAAAAAATAGCATTTGTAACACACCTTTAAGTCTAATATTTTAAACGCTTTTTTTTATTTCACCGGATGATTCTTCAAGGCCCCGAATTTCCCTTAACAGGCAATTCAATATGCTTCAATATACTGCCACACAAAGTTTTGCAAAACAGGAATACTCCAAATCACAATTACCCCGAGAAGTTCAGCATTCGAGCTTTTCAAATGCTTCAGTTCTCAAAAGTTGTACAAGACAGAGCCATATAACAATCAATAACAAATACAGAAACTCTCAACTGTACAGAATTCAGAAGCAAGCAAAGAAATATACACAGTCACAACAAGAAGCACGTAAAAACGTGTATATTCCAGCAGTTAGAAAAGGAAATGCTCCGTTTGCATGGAAGAGTTAAACAAAGTAACTACTAAATAGAGGCTTGTTAGATGTTCTCCAAATGGAGAGGCTCCCAAGTCCATCCAATGGCTAATACTAGCAGTTGATTGGATGAATGGTGAATATTACATCAAGCAATTTAAATAAATCACCTAATGTAATCTCCATTCATCCACCCAAATAATCTTGATCATTGAGTAGATGTGGGAGCCTTCTCACTCGGAGGACCTTAATAGCTCTCCAGTAAATATGGAGCCCACAGTTTACATATGCTCAAACTTTTCAATTTAGGACAGAACTCACATGGTCACTGTACAAGTTTCAAACTATATGCGCGTGACCCACAATAGAAAGGTTGAGCATCGAATTCTTATCACATACATCTATTCACAGTAATAACACTTTCAAGAGTTAAATTAGGAATACAACATTTGGAACTCTTTTGAGAAAAAAAAAAAAGCATAGAGTATGAAATGAAAACTTTACCTTTCCTATAAAGAATTCAAAGAAGCATATTACCTTGTCTTTGGTGTCTGCATTATTCGCCTTTCCTTAAAGTATCAGGAAGGAAAATGGTCAAAATAATGTTGTCTACTCCAAAGCCACTCTGACCCACAAATCACCAAAGTTTAAGATAAAATCTTTAGCTGTGATTCCTCCAAAAATATGCCTAATATAAGTGTAACAAAATAGACTGTTGATCAGAGATAGCAACCTTTAATCCGTTTTTCCACATATACCAAACTAACAAGACAGCAAAATTCCTTCAAAGAAACTCCACAGAAACCACTACCACTTGTACCAACTAGTCGAAAACAGAAATATTTAGAAAAGAAAAAAAAAAACAGTTGCAATCCAAAAAGAAGATTAATCGGTTCCTCACAAATCATCTTTCCACATTTCATTTTTCTTTTCCTCCCTTTTACTTCACTACTAGTGATGTTTCCTGAGAAGTTTATTAAAACCATAAGTAACCCCGAAGTAATGAAGAATAACAACTGGCCCACATTGTAAATCAGATTATTTTGTGCTTTCTAGTTCAAATTAAACAAGGCAGACTGTCTTCTAATCAAAGCTTGTCTTGCTTTAATACTAATATCTCTATCGACAATAAAAAAATTAAGATTTTAATAAAAATGTGAGGGATAATTTTCAGATCAAAACATATTCCCCTTCAAAAAAGTAGGAATCAAACATTTTCAATAAGCCGAACAATCTAAATAAATTTCTCATACCAAAACATACAACACCACACATAAATGCAATAATATATCAAGCAAGCATAAAATTTTGAACGCAGAGATGGCACAGCGGGCAATACAATAAGGTAAAAATGATGAGCCAAAGTATAGTTTTAACACTGAAATTACACTTAGATCTACCAGATAGTTAGCTGAAACGAATAACATACGAAACAACGGTATTAATCCGAACAAGCTCAGTCTCAATCAGCAATGATTCCCACATACAGAGTACACGTTCTCCCAACTCTAATCCGGAAAAAATTGGATCATTCAATCATAAATATATAAGAAAAACAAACATAAACAAAAAGTTCAAATCAGAAACGAGAAGCCCA
>JAODPA010066859.1:11208-33803 GCA_025585075.1 Nepenthes mirabilis
AAACAAAAAAAAGGAGCCTAACTGAAAGCGTTGACAACAAAATCAAATCGATTTTATAAAAAAAGTACACACATTACACATACATTCAAGCACAAGGCCGAACAACTATGGCGCGCGCATTTACCAGAAGAACAATGCGCGATAGTGAAGGTACTTCGGCAGCTGAGTTTCAGCAGATAATAAGGGAGAGAAGAAGTGAGAGAAAAACCCTAGGTCATCGACAAAACGCTTCGAAGCGGGAAAATGTGTTTAAAGTGGCTAGTGCAGAGCTACGCTTCCCAAGCGCTCCCCGTGAGAGAAAACAGAGCATTTTGTCAGAAGCGATGGAGAGAGAGAGAGAGAGACGAATGGAAGAGAGGGACAAGGAGGTTTTCCATTTGGCCGTTATCAAATAGATATTAAATGCCACGCGCTTAATCCCCCACGCGCCGTTTCACGTGCTATGTGACAGCGCNTATTTTATTTTTTAAATTTAGAGAATGAGGCGTGAAGAGGCTAAGCAACAGGCCAATTTTAAGGAGCTTCGGCTGTGTCGTCTTCTCCTGGTTTGTCACTTCTTCCGTCTTCCTCCGAAGCTGTCGACATTCTCTCTCGTTTGCTCTCTCTGTGGTTTTATGCGTCCCCAGCTTCATCGCCGCTCTCTAAATCGCATCTGTTAGTGGCGCTTCAGAGATGACGAAGAGACTCTCCGCTCCTTTCAGGTCATATCTCTATTCCCAATTTCTTTTGCCTATTCTCTTTCGTATCATTTTTGCAACTCTCACTAGTGGGAACAGGAAATGCCTCATTTGGTTGATTCTTACTGAGGTAGGTGTATATCTGAAGTTGCCTCTCATTTCCTTACTTCTGGAGATCAAATTGGATTGCGATTTCCTTGCTTGACCTTTTCTTCTCGTAACAATGTTGATTTCTCTTTCTTCTGGCCTCATTTTTATCTGTTGGCGATATAATATTGTCCAAGGATGTTTGGAAATCCGATGTGCTTTATCCAATTACTTAAATCTCCTTGAAATTAGACAGATTTCATTCTAAACTTATTCTGATTCGAGTCTACTTTTGTTTACGTTTCATTGTTTTGTCAGCTAATCTCAAAGATGTGAAGTTTTTGTTGTCGAAGCGTATGATGTGAATTACTCATCGTAAGGGTTTGAACGTTAGTAGTTGTATGCCCTCAGGTCAATCGTATTCCATACGGTTGCTCACTACTCATTGAATATTCTTACTAAGTTATATTAAGTAAAAGGCGATTTTTATTTGTTATATTTTGTTTATTTATTTGATTGATAAAATCCCTTGATTAGAATAATGCATTAATGTTTATGATAAGGTTATAATTATGAGTTTTTATTGCTTATAAGTTTTATTCTTAAATACTCCTGGGGTATGATCTCTAAGACAGGATATTAGTAATTCTATTGAACCGGTGCATATTATGTCAGTTTGTTGAAAGGAGTGATTGAGCTTATGGTTACTTGGGTGGTTGACATTGCTAAAATGTATGTGCTCATTAGAGAATAAGTTTATTGAATTGATTTAACTGAGCTGCTCTTATATGAAAGTTTTGCATGTCAATAAGAAGTGCTCAAATAATAGTTGTACGAGTAATCTTTTGATTTGAGATACATTAGCATCTCATATGTAGATTGTTATACTTTGATACTTCTAATTTGCGTCAGATAATTAGGTGAGGTAAATATTGGGTATAATGAGAAGTACATGGAGATAAAAGAATGATTAATAAATGATTCGTCAATCGTAATAAACGGGGAGAGATATTCCATATGATTTGTTGAATTAATGATTCTTTAAATCCTTGGTCAAGTTAGTTCATAATTTAGAAAGGTGTTTCTAATTAAATGATCGTTTATTTAAATATCATGTATGTATGTGAACAAATTAAATACTAGCTGACTTTTTTATATATGCTTGAGTTGTTCGGGATGTGGGATGATGTAAGGATTAAATTTATACAGTAACTATTATGTAAAAGTTCTTTGAATATGTAATTATTTACTTCATCTGGGTGGCTATGATATATTGTTAGGTGTCATTCATGATCTGTTGAAATTCTTAATTGATTAATAGTTAATTAATTTAAGAAAAATTTAAAGGGTTTTATTCCATTATAATTAAGAAGATTTAATTAGTTAAAAGAGATTCAACATTTTTCTAATACTAGTTTGATGTTGAATTTAATGGATCAAGCACATGTATGATCATATTTGTTATTGTAAAAGAAAGAAATAAATGTTAAATATTGACCATATTTAAGATGCTACTAGAAGGAAATTGATTAAGATTAACAATAAAATAAAAAAAAAAGGTAATAAGGGACGTTTAATGGCTCCTCTATTAAATTCTGGGGTAGCGTAAACAACCCCCCAACCACCACTTAAATTCAAAGGAGAACCAAATGGCTCCCCCCCTAGCATGCATCCCCCTTAGCCCTTTCCTCCTCCCTCTTTCGTTATGGAGGGATCCTAAGTGATATGGTCCAAGTTGATGAAGAATAATTTTGTGATGATATGGCCACTAATTGTGATGGCTTGGCAAATTTTGATGAGATGGCAAGTGTCATTAAAGATCAATTCTCAACTATTTTGATATTTGAATTAAAAAGAGAGTTGGAAGATGAGAGCTCCTTCAAAATAGCCACCCAATTTAATGAAAAAGCACCACCTCATCCACCTTGGTTACACACCTTGCCATTGAAAAGGTACAATAAATGAATAGGATGCAATTAAATCTTGTTGGAGTAGTTTGTAAGAATAGCTTATAAATAGGCATTATTTGTTAGTATTGATCATCTTGAGTTTTGACGTTTACTTGTATTCAAGATTTCCTAGGGAACTCTTAATTTTTTGATTTGGTGGATTCCAAGACGTATTCTTTTATCACAATTTTTTTTTTTTTAAAAAAATTTGAGTTTCATAGTTAATTTCACTATTTTTCCTTGTTCCAGTTTCCTCTCAAAATTCCTTCTCCATATTTGAATGGTGTCACTAAGGGGCTCCCTCTCCCTTCTCCCTCCCTCTCTTGTTCCCTATAAATAGAGAGATGTGTGTTAGGATAAAACGGAACAGAGAGTGTGCATTTTCTAAGTGTCAGAAAATAATTATTGAGTGCTAGCATACATAGTAGTTTTAGTTTATACAACAAATATAACAACAACTTAAAGATACTAGTGTTGATACCATTTTGATGACAATTGAACTATATATCATCTTAATGATAAGCGGTATGTTTCGTAACATTTTCATTTCTTATGTGAATATCTTATAATCATTTTTCAGATTAAAAGATGATCCTGTTTACTGAAATTATAAAAACTTTTATCTTCTGTTGCATTTTGGTCATATTTTCCCAACATGAAGAAGTTTTGGGAGAGAGAAAAGGGAGAAAATGGATGGAACGATGAAGAAGTTCAGGCAATTAAGTCTAGAAAGAGCCAAAGTGTGGATGGAGAAGTCACTGAAGTTTGTGCGGAGCCGTAAAGTCCCTGTTGTTTACCATTCTGCTCATTTCATCGAAGTTCTTCTCTCTTCACTTGAAGGCCTTTATTTGAGAGGTAAAGAAATGATTGATAATGCAATTTTCTGATTCAAAATTTCATTTGAAGAGCTGTTTTTTGTTCTTCTGTGTTTTTAAAAAGCTGTTTTTTTTTTAAAGAAATTTTTTAAATCAATTTCCCTGGTTTTTTCTAAAATTAAAATGTATGGAGGAAAGAAGAAAAATACTTATTTTTTTTAATATAGTCATTTTTTTCAGATTTTTTTTTTATTCGGACTAATGTAGCAATGGCCACGCCATCTTTTCAATATAAACAGTGTATATTTGGTATGAGTAATAGCTTGCATATGCTATTTTATAAGAGTTGAGATACTTTTCTTTATTTTTTTATTCATTTCTAAAACAACGTTTGAAACACAATTTTTACTAATTGGTGCATATGCTATATTCAGAAAATTATAAGAAATTTTCCTTCTAGCCGCTAGTAAATATAAAAAAATATCACTTGATATTTTCTGAGGTTTCAGAAGTCGTGTAGAAATTTTATAAAATCAAAAATAATGTTTTCTAGGTTTTCAATTTGTATATTTGGAATTGAACATATCGTAAGAGCTAGTTTAGTAATGGATATTTTTGTGGTGACTTTAAAAAAAAAAAGTGAAATATTAGTTAAATTCATAAATTTCTAACTTTGTGTTGAATTTCAAAAAACTCATTAAATATCAAATATTATTATAGTATTTTTTTTCCATTGGACAAAAAAAGAAAGTTTCTGAAATTTTAGAATTTAGTTTGTTTGTATTTCTCTGATTNTTTCTTCTTTCCTCTATATATTTTAATTTCAGAAAAAAACCATGGAAATTGATGTAAATTTTTTTTTTAAAAAACAGCTTTTTAAAAACACAGAAGAACAGAAAACAGCTTTTCAAAATTCTATTATCCGACAAGGTTTCTCACAATACAACTATAATTTCTAAATTTGGCTGGGATGCCTAGGCTAGTTTCCGGTTTCAGGCCAGCAGGGCAAGATTCCTCTATATTGCAACACAAAAAAAAAAAAAAAAGAAAAAGAAAAGGAGAGGATTTTATGTTATATGAGTGGGTTTCGGGTTATATAAAAGTGGATTTCACGCCAGCTTCAAACATTCCTCAAACTTGTTTCATTTTCCTCTCATCTGCTCCCCTATGTTTCTCTCTTTAGACTTCTCTTTCTGTGATGCCTATCTCCTCAGATTCTCATTCATATGCTTGAATTCTAGCTTGAAAGCAGGATTTTTTCTCCATTTTTGTGCTAATTGATGGTCCATTTTTCACAAGCTTCAATCCTTGCATTTGGATAAAAACAATTGTTTCCTGAGTGAAAATTTGGAAACTGTTTATAGAGAATTTGATGACCAGTGAGGAATGCTGTTGTTTACAGACTTTGTTTTTGATTAATGTTTGATGATAGGCACCGTGAAAAGAACAATAGTACATCATCTATGGAAAATCTGATGCAATTGGCCGAGACGGACTCGCTTATTTGGCGATTTTCAAAAAATTGTTTCAGATGGAATGGCAGATCTTGTTAGCTATGGGAATGTTGATCGCGACCGTGACATTGAGCAGGTAACTTCCTTTTATTTCTCCCTCTTCTTGTTGTTCCTGCTTTTCTTTTTGTTATTTTACTTATGATTATCTCTTTATTATTGTGTACCTCAATTTTCCTAAGTCAGGATTTATAATAAGTTAGGGTTGCACAGGTCTATGAATATTGATTGAAAATATTGGGGCAATAAAAAAATCCAAACATGCTTATGCTATGCCCCTTCCAATTTTGGATATCATGCTCCTTTCAATGATATCCTTGGTGAACCTATTAGACAGAGGGAAATGTAGGCAGCCAAAAGTTTTGTGAATAGCTGCTCTCTATCCCTTTCTATGGATGAAAGAAGTGCAATATTGTGTCGACTTATAATTTCATACCAACAATACTTCTAGTGCTTGTAGAAAATAATGGATGATCAGGTATACGAGGCCACCATAATGTGAATATGAGAAGGATAATAGGTACACACTGTGCATCCTTCCTTCTATACTGTTGGGATGTTAGTTCTATGGTATTTCAGGTTATTTGGTTTCAAATTGTGGCTTTTGGTCATAATAGTGTAAGCATGTCATTTAAGCAAAGTTTCCCTCTAGTACTTGTAGAAATGGTTCTTTATGAGGGGTAGTGGAGAAGGGCTCTCACATTTTTGTTGTGGGATGTGGGGGGCTAACAATTGAGAATTGAGATGGAGCTTCCGTAATTTAGAGGACTGCCTTGTTTCAAACTGCAATAGAACATGAAACACTTTCTAGGTTTCCTTGAGCAAACCTCATAAAATAAGAGTAGATAAGAATTACTTTGAGATGTCAACAGTTAACAACTGGAGCAAGGTACATTTTTGATTGGAACTTTTAAGTTCTTCTCAGCATAGAATTGTCTTGATTGAAAACATTCTTTTAACATCTGACAATCTCTAAGCCCCATGATGTTGGAAACCATGTGTGTTGGACTGCCATCTTTAATCCAACTGCTTTATTTGAAATGGGCCATAAATGAGGAAAAAATCATCTGTAACAAACAACCTACTGTAGTAATGATTATTGTTGGGTTTTTTTTTTTTTAAAGGTTTGTGCTTTGTTAATTTTGACTCAGGTAATATTGCTTCCATCACATGGTGAAACTGGAATAATATAAATGAAGAAGCTTGGACAAGTGCAACAACTTTTAATGGGAAACCATTTCTTGATTAATGATAGAAAGCCATCCTGAAAATTAATGGAATGGAAGCTGTCATTGCTAGTTTGAAATTCAACGCTTTGATTGTGCTAAAAGGGCTAGCTTAATTTTGGTCATAGGACTTGGAGAGGTGAAGCAGTGCAACTAAAGACCATCAATGGATCTAGTAACAGTAAATGTATTGGGATATAAGTTCATAATTTGTTGAATATTTATGTTTAATTGCCATCTGTATGTGTATTTGAGTATTGTGGATCTAGATTGTTATGTTTCTTATTACCACATTCCCTATTATGATGACTTTGTGATTCTAGCTTTGACATGTATAAGAAATGCTTTAGAGAACTCAGAGTTTGAGAAATTTGTAGGAATGTGGACAGCACTACATTTCCAAAAAAGTAACTTGTTTGAACTTAGGTGTTAGGAATTTTCATGTGTATTACAATAGTGGTGATTAGCTAAACTGATTAGTGTTTATTGAACCTCAATATTTGAAGGCACTCATTGCTTTGAAAAAAGGTACTCAGTTGATCAAGTACAGCAGGAAAGGGAAGCCTAAGTTTCGCCCATTCAGAATTTCCACGGTAAGGGCATTTAAGCTTTTCTTTTTTGTTTCGGTTGAAATTTGCTAATTTTCTATGTCCAGTATATGATGTGAAATATTGCGAAATTGCTTGAGAAATTGTCTGTGGTAAGAACATTTACCTATATCTGTACCTTAGTGATTATTTATCTTTGTACCTCATTATTTTGAAGGGATAGGAACTTCCATAGGCTGGGATATATTAACAATATACTTTTTTCTATTGTGTTAAATGTGTATTAATTTTGTTTCAGATAATAACTTTGGATATTATGTTGACGAAACAGTAGCCTTAATTTTTTTCTTTGTTTCATATTGTTCATCAGTTGTTTAAGGAAGAGAAAAATTTAATATGTGGGTCAATTATTCATGATCATCAGAACTTAGAGTAGTATATTGATATATACTCCGTGAATCCCATGCTCAGATGCCAAATCGCTCAGCCACATGCATCATGATTCAAGACTCATTGACACTTGGCAATTTGAACATGTAGATGTACATAAATGAAATCACGAAAGATGTCTTTCATTTCATCGATGACTATAGTCCATTGCGTTCATCTAAATTGACGGGATTCACAGGATGAGGCAACACTTATCTGGTACTCTCATGGTGAAGAAAGGAATCTGAAGATATCATCGGTCTCAAGAATTATTCCTGGACAAAGAACTGTGAGCTAACCACAATCTTTTTCCCTTGAGGGCCAGTTACTCATGTCATGTTTCAGTTTCATAATCTTCTTTTGTTGTATTTTTGATGCCTCAGTTACTTTCTCTAAGATTTTTTCAAGATATGGTGGATTGAATTGTCCATTTTATGCAATGATTTTCGACAGGCTGTGTTTAGAAGATACCTATGTCCTGAAAAGGATTACTTGTCATTTTCACTCATATATAATAATGGTGAAAGATCTCTTGACCTGGTCAGTCACTTCAAATGTATCATTCATTCTATCTTGAATTAGGCACAGTATTTTCTCAATTGGGTTACAATTCCCTGACTATTCTTAGCTGGTAACACTTCATAGATTTGCAAGGACAAAGAAGAGGTAGAAGTCTGGCTTGCAGGCCTTAAGTCTTTAATTCCTGGACCACGGAGGAGTAGGCATACCAAAAGTGATATATCCGATGTGAGTTTTTCTTTCCTTGCAAATCCATCGGCAAAATTACAGTTTTAAAAACATTTTGCTATGTTTCACTTACCTATTCTTCCATTGCCGGAAATTTTTTAATGGGCCAATAAGGAAGTTTATCAGTGAATATCTTTCTCTTCAATGATTGCATTTAAGTCTTGGACATAGCTGGTCTACCAAAGAGACCATACTTGCAAGTTCCTTTTGCGAGAGTTCACTTTATAGACTAGAAATGTATGATCCTTTCTGTAATACCTGCACTTTATCTATTGAAAATTCTCACACAAACAAACTCTGATTCCCCCATTCCTCCTAGTAGACATTCAGAACAAATATAGTTAGCTCGACCTATCTTTCCTAATTATTATGCAAGTTTACTGCAATTTAACTAAATTATTACCTTTTTATTTCAGTGGAGCGGTAATTCCATTCAGGACAGTCGTCCTTTTGGTGCAACTCTGGATTTCTCGTCGAGTCTAGCTCGTGGTAGAGAATCGATTGACTCATATTCAAGCTCAAATGTTGGTTTTGAGCGGGCAAATATGCAACTAAGAGCAAGTGCTGGAGATGGTTTTCGAATTAGTGTTTCAAGTACACCTAGTTCTTCGAGTCAAGGCTCTGGACCAGATGACATAGAATCATTAGGTGATGTTTACGTATGGGGTGAACTTTGGTCTGATGTAGTTTCGGCTGATGGATTTGTGAGTCCATTTTCTTCAAAGATTGATGTCTCCACTCCCAAACCCTTAGAGTCTAACATGGTTCTAGATGTTCATCAAATTGCTTGTGGCGTCCGCCATGTTGGGCTTGTAACCCGGCAAGGCGAAGTTTTCACTTGGGGAGAGGAATCAGGGGGAAGGCTTGGCCATTGTATCGGAAGAGACTTTAGTCAACCACATCTTGTCGAATTTCTTGCGGTCACTAACGTCGATTTTGTGTCATGTGGAGAGTATCATACTTGTGCTGTATCAACATCAGGTGATTTGTTTACTTGGGGAGATGGCACCCATAATGCTGGACTTCTTGGTCATGGTACTGATGTTAGTCACTGGATGCCAAAACGAGTCTCTACTCCTCTAGAAGGACTTCAAGTTTTATCCATTGCATGTGGCACTTGGCATACAGCATTAACGACCACAAATGGGAAACTTTTTACATTTGGTGATGGAGCATTTGGTGTTCTAGGCCATGGAGATTGTGAAAGCGTTCTTTATCCAAGGGAGGTTCAGCAATTGAGTGGATTGAAGACAGTTAAAGTTGCGTGTGGAGTGTGGCACACTGCAGCTATTGTGGAGGTTGTAATAAATCCTGCTGCCTCGGGTGTAAGTATTGCTTCCAGAAAGTTGTTCACTTGGGGTGATGGTGATAAATATCGCCTAGGTCATGGAAGCAAAGAAACATATTTGCTTCCCACCTGTGTTTCTCAGTTGATTGATTATAATTTCCAACAGATAGCTTGTGGACATACTATGACCGTTGCACTCACTACATCTGGTCACGTGTTCACAATGGGTGGTACTGCATATGGTCAGCTTGGAAATCCTCAGGCAGATGGAAAAGTGCCTTGCTTGGTCCAAGGCAAATTGGTGGGTGAATTTGTTGAAGAAATTTCGTGTGGAGCATTCCATGTCGCTGTGCTGACTTCTAGAAGTGAGGTATTTACCTGGGGCAATGGTGCCAATGGAAGATTAGGGCACGGTGATTCCGAGGATCGAAAGTCTCCAACACTGGTTGAGGCACTGAAAGATAGGCACGTGAAAAGCATTTCCTGTGGGTCAAACTTTACAGCAACTGTATGCATCCATAAATGGGTTTCTGGAGCCGATCAATCTGTCTGCTCAGGATGCAGACAAGCATTTGGGTTTACTAGAAAAAGGCATAACTGTTATAATTGTGGACTCGTGCATTGCCATGCCTGTAGTTCTAAGAAAGCATTAAGAGCAGCCCTGGCTCCCACACCAGGCAAACCACATCGTGTTTGTGATGTTTGCTATAACAAACTTAAAGCTACTGGGGTTAGCAATTCCTTGAATTTTAATAAGAAAATTGCTAACCCCCGACGTTCATTTGACAGTGGGAAAGACAGGTTTGACAGGGAAGAGGTAAGATCTTCGAGGATTTTGCTGTCTCCCACAACAGAGCCAATCAAATACCTGGAAGTTAAGTCACAAAATCCAGGGCTCAAATCTGGTTCCATCTCTATGATCCGGGCTTCACAAGTGCCATCCCTGCAGCACCTGAAAGATGTTGCCTTTCCAAGTTCATTTAGTGCTTTTCAAAGTGCTTTGAAACCTGCTGCAATAACACCATCGCCTCCGCTGCCCCCTGCTCCTACCTCAGGTTCAAGACCTGCTTCACCATATTCACGGAGACCCAGTCCTCCACGATTTGCCACTCCTGTATTTTCTAGGGGTGTCATTGATAGCCTCAAGAAATCAAACGAACTTCTGAGCCAAGAAGTGACAAAGCTGCAAAACCTTGTATGGACCATTTTGATATCCATAGTTTATACATGCTTAATATATTATTTCTACCTGATTATGCCAATCTTTAACTGTTCACATTCATAAACTGTTTTTTCATTTGTTTTCTCTCTGGTTTCAGGTTAAAACTCTTAAGGAGAAGTGTAAAGCCCAAGATGAGGAGATTAAAAAATGTAATAAAAATGCTAAAGAAGCTAATCTAGTTGTGGCTGTGCAATCTTCTAAATGCAAAGTAGAAAGAGAAGTGGTGAAGTCCATATCCACTCTGGTAAAGTTACCTGGCTTCCTCAATACAGCTATTTTAGATTTTCTGGAACTAAACAATGCACAATATATATGACCAAGTAACTAGGGTTTAAAAAATAATTGAAGTTTATAGTATACTCTCCCGTTTTTCACTTTTATGTTTATATTGGTTTGCTCTAGGTGAAGTTGGGAGAAGGGATAATAGATTTGTATTGCAACTTTTATATTATGAATTCCTTTTCCGGATGACCAATTTTTCTGATTGGTTAATGTAGTGTGAGATCACAGAAGTTTCTCCTGTTTTTTTGGACAATAAATGGAATCATTCTTATTAGGCTGTAATGTTGGTCCTGTTCATGTTGATTCAGCTGAAAGAACTAGCTGAGAAGATGCCTCCTGATCTCTGTGACAGTCAGAGCTTTAAGGCTGTGCAAAATCAAGCTGAAAGTTTCTTAAAAGCAAGCGACACTGAAGTTTCTGAGTCTTTGTCTTCCTTGCCATTGGTGGTGGAGACTGACCAGCAAAATCTTCGAAGTGCGAGCTCTGTGGTCATTGAGGCCACTTCAATGAAAGATAAAAAAACTGCAGATCCTTCGGCCGCTGCAGCTGTAAGAGACCTGTCACAACATGTTGAAGGTGTTGTTGAGGATATTAATCAACCACCCGACACAACAGAATCTGCTTCTGACCATGAGACAGAGAATGGCAAAATGCCACCTCAAACTTCAACAACGAATCTTGAGCTAGTAAAAAAGGATATCGAACAGTTTGAACATGGTGTTTATGTTACTTTTGTTCGACTTCGGGATGGTACCAAGATCTTTAAGCGTGTCAGATTCAGGTATGTGGTTTGATTTATTGCTACTTGCATGTTCACATGCATATATATTTCAGTACTAGTCCTTGCTGAGGGTGGAAAATTATGCTTGGAGCATTCTTATCCAGTCACCTAAAAACTCATGAGATCCCTTTATCTATTTTAATGGGAGTAGAATGCAATCTACCATGACCATGCCCCCTGAAGAATAATTTTAAGAAAATATTTACATGGTAAGGAAAGAACTCCTAAATGGCAAAATAATGCATGAGACTTCCACATTATTGCAGAGAGATTGTTTTCGTAGTATAAACTTGTTACTTTTCAATTAGAATAAGGTAACCTTACCATTTTGTAAATGTATAACCTCTAAAAATGTCACCAATGATGTTAATTTTTGAAATATTTGAAATCCAAAGTTTGTTTTTGAATGCTCCCAGTTTTTTTAGGAATGGAAGAGTTATTGTTTCACCAAAGGAAAAAATAATTAATCTCATGATTGAAATATACTATGATAAAACTAAACAATCTGTCATGTCACGTTTATGAAATCATCTCCAAACGGTTTCTCCAAATTGCCAACATGCACTTTCCCTGGGTTCTCATTTTCACAACAAATGTAAGTTTGAGGAAGAATGGTGGGTTGAGTGGCTCTGGAAGCTCAGCTCACAACATGTTGTCTTTTTGCTATGCACCTTTATTCCTTTTCTTCAATACATTTTTTCCCCTTTAAGTACTCATAATAAGGAGTACACAGTTCGTTATAAGTTAGAATGAGGAGGATTTAAATGAGTTTTCAGGATTAATGGGGACTGCTTTGACACAAGGGGAAAAAACAAAAAAGGCATAATCTTATAATAATTGAGGGAACTTCAACACCCCTTAAAATCATGTAATAAAATATCAGGTGATATTTATTGGATTTTGAGAGAGAAGATGCTGTAGAGTTGATATGTATTCATATTCTTGAAATTGCCTATTCAATGAACATAAAATAATTTGTGGGTAAATGATGATACAACTATTGGGCTTAAATTGTATATACGGTTTTGTAAGTTGTATTGGGCTTGTAAATGTTTTTGATGATATCACTAATAACATTTGGAGGTTAATTCTCCTATACACGAATATCTTAAAATTGTGTTTACAGTTTAGAAAATCAATAAAAGCCTTCCAAATTGCAAGCGTCCTAGCTTTTGAGTCAAAATTGTTAATTTTACCGGTATTAGAATCATTTTGAGATTACTTTTGAAAACCACTTCTTATTAAGATAGTTCAGTTTCTGATGTGTTGATGCTTTTCCCCAAATAATATATTTCTTTTAGTTAGGTGATATGTTATTTTAGGTGCACGTGAAGATATTCATGATGTGTGGTAGCCATTTCTATGTCAACATGTGATCGATGTACATGGATTTGACTACATTTATCTGTCTTGTATGTTTGTTTATGAGAACTATCATATGCATAATCAAGCGTGTTACTTTGAGATTCGTTTCTACCTTATTGTAACATGTAATGAAACAATTTGTATATCATCCTTAGAGATTTATATTTTACATGCCATGCACTATTGTTAATTGATAAGCTCATGAAAGATTAAATTTGCAACAGTCGATGTTTTGATGCGTCTCTGGTTTTCGGGTTGTGATATGGATTAGGGAGCCTTATATTCTTCTGCCGCGGGTCGAATTGGAGTGGGGCTGGTCTCCGTCGCTGTTAATCTGTGTTAGAGATATTTGTCTAATTGGCATATTTCGTGACCATATGTATTATTGTATCGATGTGGGATTGTGGGTTATCGAGTTACAGTCCGTTCTGTCCGTTCCGCCCTCCAGTCGCTTGCTACCCGCTCGAGCTCAAAATCCAGAATGTCCCCGCTCGCCGTGCGCTCGATACCCGCTCGAGCTCAAAATCCAGAATGGTCCCCGCTTGCTGCTCGCCTGCTGGCCGCTCGAGCGCACTCAGGGTTTCTCAAGAAACCCTTCGTGCGCCCGCCGCGAGCTCGAGCTGCGCTCGAGCACCGGTGCAACGTGCAAAAATTTTGAATGACTTTTTGCACATCTATAAATACATGTCTTATGTTTTTAAAATCCTAAGACGTCCAGAGCCACTTCTGATATTGTTGGAGCCATTCTACTTGAGAGAAGAACATTCTTCGTACTCTTTAATCTTGCTCAAATTGAGAAAATCGAACCTACTACGCTCTACATCGTTGTGCCTCATGTTTTAACGGTTTTTCTCTTCGTTTCTCTTTACCGTTTAAACTATTCCATCTTTTTGCCTTCGTTGGAGAAGTCGGTACATTGAAGAAGGAGATCCGATCGTGGTTGGCAATTCAAGTGGCACGAGAGGGAAGGTTGGCGTGAAGACTGGAAGGTGTCCGGTTCCGTTGCCGCGGGAAAATTCAAGGAGTTCCTTGGTAGGGATCATAAGATGGGAGTAAGTCGGCTAGGTTAGCGCGTCGTTACCACTCGGTCTGTAAGTTGATTTTCATAGTGCAGTTCTTCCCTAGCCGTTGAAGCCCGGAGAGTTTTTCTCGATTACTGTGGGTATCGAGTTTTCCCTTCGTCACCAAAAATCGTGTCATTTTCATTATTGCTCATCGTTTTATATATATTGTGCATGCTTATTATCTCGTTAGTATCCAAAAATAAATATTCTTTACGTGTATTGAATATTTAATTTTTACTACTTCCGTTATATTTATCGGGGTCGAAACTTGAGTGTATCTCGTTAGCACAAAGAGTGCTTTTTCAATCTGGAATCTGCATACTACAAACTACAAATAGGAGGTCAGAGAACGGCGGGAATTGCTCCCATCGCATATCCTCTGACACTCAGGTTAGAAATTTTTTTCAGAGAATATAAAGATATTAGGAGGATGTGAGGAATGAATAGATGCATATAGCAGTGGATGGAGCTTTTGGATGTGCTAGCTGATGAACGGCTTAGAGGTGTGCTCGTAGGGGGGCGGCTTAGACAAGCGCTCGTAGAGGGGTGGCTTAGGGGAGCACCCGTCGACGGGCGATTTAGAGGTGCGCTTGCAGGGGGTGTCATAGACGTGCACCCGGCAGCACTCGGCAGAGGGGTGTCCTAGAGGAGCGCCCACAGAGGGGCGGCTTAGAGGTGCGTCCGGCAGAGGGACGACCTAGAGGAGAAGCACTAAACTTCACTGGTAGGTCAACATCCTGGTTATTTAAGTGGAGGGTTGACACTTGGACAGCGAGCTCTTGACTCCGGGACGAAGGGCTCCTGACTTCGGGACGAAGGCGCCTGGGACGGAGGGCTCTTGGCTCCGCAATGGAGGGCTCCTGGGACGGAAAGCTCTTGGGACGAAGGGCTCGTGGCTTCGGGATAGAGTGCTCCTTGCTCCGGGCTAGAGGGCTTTTGGGACGGAGGGCTCCTGACTCGTGGCTCTGGGCTGAAGTGCTTCTTGCTCCGAGCCGGAGGGCTCCTGGCTTCCGGACGGAGGCCGGTTCCTTAATGGAAGGTAGGTCTCCTGGAAGGAGGGCAACTCCTGGTTGGAGGGTAAGCCCCCTTCCTGTGAGTGCTCAGCCACTTGGAGCTTGTGGAGTTTCTTAGAGCTTGTCCTCTCAAACTTGAGAGTGTCTAGCTTTATTGCATGTTTTGCAGACGCGCTCCTCTTGCTTGAGCAACGTGGGACTCTTCAATTTGGAAAAGTTTTGTTGGGTTGGAAATAAATTGTGGGCCTGCTGTGGGGTTAGCCCCATGGTTGCTAAATCATCACAAGCCCCCCATGTCGTGAAGTTTGAAAATTCAACCCCCAGCATGTCATGATGGGTCATCGTTGTGTGCGATCCTGCTGACTTAATGCTGGTTGATGCCGTCTTCTAGCTATAAATTGAGGGGCTTTTTATGCCTCATTTCTTGAATCGTCTTCACCAGCCAAATAATGTGAGAACTTGGAGCCGGTACGAGTCCGCACAACCACAAGCCAAGATCGGCGGGAGTTGCCCATCCTCGCTTGAAGCTGATAATATGGGGATGCATCTGAAGTCTGCCTTGGCTGCTGGTGAGTCGTCGAGGAGGCCAAGCGCTAATCAGTTTTCGCCAGTCGACATGGGCAAGAGCGACTTGTTTGGATGGACCATGGGCAATGAGCCCCTCGGTGGACTTCGGTGCTGAAATGGACTGCTAGCGTCAAGCATGAGTGGTCCAAATATCGGGCAAAATTTGAGAGCTCACAGAGTGAAGATCTCAGGATCAGATCGCCAGACTACGAGGATGTGCTTTAGGAGGCCGAGCGGTGACTTGCTGCCTTCTGGAGAAAGTATGTTTTCAGAGAGAAGATCTTAGGCTCAGTATCATATGCCTTGCTTCGAGGACACACTTCGGGAGGCCGAGCGGTGGCTTGCCGCCTTCTCGAGAAATTATGCTCAAAGAGGCTGACGAAAGAGGACTTAGCTCTATCTAGAGCAATCTTGCCGACCTTGGATTTTCTTATTCATGCCTCTGAAATGGGGTGCTCTAGATCAGCGTATATATGACTTGGTTGATTTCTCAGAAATAGAAGAGAAGCCTTCGCCGATTCCAACTGCGAGCGGTCTGAGTCTCAGGCGAGATCCAGGAGCGTGCAAAGGGAAGATCTTAGGCTCCGCATCGGATCACCTCGCTGTAAGGATGCACTTCGAGAGGTCGAGAGGCGATTTGCCTTAAGATACCCGATCGTTCGAGTTGTAGTAGTAGGATGCACTTTGTTTTCCCTGGAAGGGTTCTTCTCGTCGTGCATTACTGTTGGCGAGTCAACCAATGGGACTGGGGGCGAGGAACCTCCAGCGAACTCAGTTGCTGAAATTGGGGATCCTTTGGCTCTCGGGTCGAGTGAATGAGTTAACATCGTGACCACGGCCAAGCCTCGGATCTCGATCTGAGTGACTCCCTCTTCGAGGATGCTTCTTTGCTTTCTAGTGGAGTGTCAGTGCTACTAGGAATGACTTGCGCCGGATTCTGATTGTTCCTGTGAAGGGAAGTCATGGCCTTGAGGAGACACGGTTGTCGTCTAAGCCTCTTGGCTTTAACGGACGCGTCTGGTTGGTCGCGTTCACCCCTGTCAAGAGGAGGTTGTGGTGTTGAGAAGATGTGGTTGTCGGCTAAGCTTTGAGGCTATTGTTGTCAGGCCTTAGCTAGCCAGGTCGTTGCCTGCATGTACTGTCGGCGCTCAGTTCTATTAGAGGACGTCGTAGCTTTCATGCGTCTGGTCGTAATCCACCGATCGTCGTTGACTGATGGTGCTGTCTCTTTGGGAGGAAGTTGTCGCGCACATGCTGAAAAGATACCTAAGGTTTTGAGTTCGACCGCACTTGGGTCGCTCGGTGATAGGATCAAAGTTCAAATACGACCGCATATGGGCCGCTCGGTGCAGGATCGAGGCTCAATCCGATTGCATATGGGCCGCCTGGACTAGGGCTGAGGTTTAATTCGACCGTGCATGGGCCGCTTAGTATGGGACCAAGGTTTAATTCGATCGCATTTGGGCCGCTCGAAGTGGGATTGCGGTTCAGTAACTGGTGAATGAGTATTCACCTGACTTAGGGGCAGTTTAGATCGCATGATTGTAAGCAGTGTTATGTAATCATTCAAATGAGCAGATAATATTATTATTCTATTAATGGAAACACGAGTCAAGCAGGCAGTATGGTGCATGCAAGATTTACCTGAGTTCGGTGTAGAGTCATTGTCGGCGCTTGAGTGGTGCTTTTGTGATTGGTTCACCGTACCGAATGTACTGTTGGCGTGCATTGCTTCGGAAGGTCTTCGGGGAGCTTTGGTAGGCATCTTGGCCTACAGCCCCTATGCTCCGTGGGATTTGATCCTTTGCATTGGATTGGTTGGGCAGCGTGTTGCTGCCGCATTGGGTGGCATACTGGCCAGTGGTTTCGGTCCTGTTGTCAGATGATACTGCCTCGGGTAACCTGGACCGGTGTAGCACTTGACTGGATGATGTTTTCTGCGATGCAATGGGTGGCGGGCTGAGCACGTCGAGCCCCCATCATGAGTATTGCCATAACTTTTGCAGGGTTTGTTGATATGCAACGGGTCGATCAAAGGTGTTGCAGTGGGATCGGCCTGCTGACTGGTGCGCCTTTCTTGGAAAAATCGTTGAGTTTGAGGATGGCCTATGAGCAAAGGAATGGCCGCCCGAGTCGGCAGTCTCGTATCTGTGGTCTCTAATATCTGAAAGGTCTGGTTCGCCTCACCGAGCTTATAGGGTTCGAAGCCAACGCCTTCTGGTGGCACTTTGAGTGGTGTGGATCGTATCGCTTTGGGCCTTCATTTGCGCTTCGGTTGGCCTTCTGGCCGCTGCTAGGCCCTATCGCTCATGATCGCCCAGGTCACGAGGTCGTCAGGCCATTTGATCTTCCATAGATGTTTTTCCGCTTTGTTGGTTTAGGAGTAGGAGGGCGGAGCCCCCAGCGTAACATCTTTGTTTGGATGCGAGAGGTCCAGAAGTGGGCGCCGGACTGAGACGCGGCCAGATTGGACTGTTGCGGAATTAATCTGGTTGCTGGACAGGGTTGTGGCCGGACTGGACTAGGGCGTCGAACCAGGCTCGGTTGGACATGACCCGAGCGCTAGACTGGTCTGGGGCATGGGACGTGCCTTAGAAAGGAAGGAGTAGTGTCAAACTAGCCGAACTTTGGATCGTCAACCGCGGAGTTGGACTGATTCAGGAGCCGGACTGGCATGCAACCGGACCGAATTTGGGCATTGGATTGGCCTTGGGTGCCGGACAGGGAGTGGCGGACTGGATCTGAGGCACCAGAGTGTATCTAAGAACAGGATGCAAATCCGGGCAGCTGGATTGGATCTGGGGTACTGAATTGAGCTTGGGGTGGTGGACAGGGTCATGGCCGTGCACAATCGAGGTTGAATTGAGTTGCGGCCGAGTTGGGTCTAAGAGGCATTCATATACGACGGCGAGAAGACGAAGCGGGGGATGCGTTCATATAAGACGGCTGGAACTGCGTTTGGTGGGCCAATGAGGCAACTTGAAGATGGTGATGAGGATTGCTGGTAGAGGGTGGTCCCAATGTGGACGACAGTGCCAGTCATTGCGATAGCCACCCTGCGACGGCGCGAGTAGCGATACAAGCTCCGTTCAGGATTTTCTCTTCCTCTCTCCACCGCGCCTCACAATACACCGAGATTTTAACCAATTGCCTCAAGATTGCCACATGCAAACACAATATCGGCATCCACAAAGACGAAAGGTGTATTTGTTTGCCTCGATTTGCTGATTCTCCTCCAGCGATGGTGACGGCGGCAGTGGCTCTTCCTTCATACTGCGGCGCAAATCGGAGGGCAGAGAATGGAGAGGGCTTTGTTGGCTTCCGATCCGAGCGGTGTTTGCTTCGGCGATGGCGGTCTCCGTCGTTCCGTGCGTCGGAGTTCAGGAGTTGAACGGGAAGCCCCCAGCGTGGCATCTTCGGACTAGCCCTGCTGTGTCCGTGGGTATGTTCCTCGCTTTAGTGAGACAGCTTGCGAGTGTAGGATCGGGCAATAGTTTATCCGTTGACTCCACATAGGACCTCTTTATGTTCGGAGAGGTTTCTGGTCGTCTTGGGAGTAGCAAGGCATTGCCGTTCTAGGCTGTGGCCTGACTCCCTGGGACTGGATCGATCTTTTCTCCGGGAGTTGGCCCCGTCACTCGGATCCTCCCTACTACCGAGGTCGTTGTGCTGATGAGATAGGCACTGGGGGCCGTCTGGGTTCTGAGGTCATCAGGTTGGCTGATCCTCTGAGGATGCTGACTTTCTCTGATTGCCTGGAAGCTGAACGGCGAAACCCCTAGTGTTGTATCTTCAGACAGGTGCAAACGGTTTGGGGATCAAAGATCCAGAGCACCCGGTTGGACAGCGAGTGTTTGCACTCTCGGGGTCGATTGTCCGTCCACATGGATAGCCAGAGGGAGGTCGTCGTCACGGGAGACTTTCCCTCCAGCTGATGTAATTGCTCGTACACGGGATGTTGATCTTCTTCGACCATTTTGGAGTTAAAGGATGAAAGTCCCAGTATTGTGCCTTAAGACGGGTGCGAAGGGTCAGGAAAAGAATGCTCAGCTGAGCACTAGGCGCCTGTACGTTTGATGTCGGTCACCCATTGGCATGGCTACCCGATGAGGGGTTGTCGCCAAGAGAGGCGATATCTTCAGCTGACATGATGGCTGGAGCACGAGTATTGATCATGTTTGTTTCGTTGTTGTGAGGTGGAAAGACTTTTTAGTCGTTCCTACAGACGGCGCCAATGATACGTCTATGGCTTTCGGGTTGTACGAATTAGGGAGCTTTCCATTCTTCTGCTATGGGTTGAATTTGAACGGGTCCGGTTTTCATCGCTGTTAACCTGGAACCTGTACACCACATACTACAAATAGGAGGTCAGAGGACGGTGAGAATTATTTCCACCGTATATCCTCTGACGTTCGGATCAGAAATCTTTCTCAGAGAATAGAAAGATACTAGGAGGATGCGAGGAATGAATAGATGCATATAGCGGTGGATGGAATGTTTGGATGTGCCAACTGATGGGGGGTTTAGAGGTACGTCCGGTAGAGGGGTGGTTTAGAGGTGTGCCCGCAAGGGGCGGCTTGGAGGTGCGGCAGGGTGTGACTTAGAGGTACTCCCGTAGGGGGTGGCTTCGAGGTGCGCCCGCAGAGGGGCGTTTTAGAGGTGTGCCCGGTAGAGGGATGACTCAGAGGTGTGCCAACAGAGGGGCAGTGATGATCTCAAATACCAATTTGATGTAGGGAGGAGGAAAAAATTATAGAGTAGAGCAATAGAGGGGTATAGACAAGAACAAATATTAGAGAGGTAGAGATAAGAAAGATATCAAACCAAAGGGGATAGGGGAAAGGAAGTCACAATTGCTCAATTGTAATCAGTTTCTCAAACATTCATTTATCAATCAATCATCAATATCACTTCAAACAATAAAAGTAAGGTCCTTATATAGAGAACTCTAATCGTAGGATAATTTGGAAACAAATATAAGTTCCTAACTAAATATGACAAAATTTTCTAAAATAAAATCAAATCAAATAAAGGCAAATCAAATAAAGTTGCAACGTAATAAAATCTAATAAAATTGTAATCTTTCAAATAAAATAAAATCAAATTAAATTTTTTCTGATTTGATATAGTTTGGATGTCCGCATCAGGCGGTTTAGAGGTGCGATCGATAGAGGGACGGCTTAGAGAAAAAGGATTAAATTGCACTGGTGGGTCATCGTTCTGGTTACTTGCGGAGGGTTGAAACTTGGACAGTGAGCTCGTGGCTCCGGGATGGAGGCTCTGTGGCTTCGGGACGAAGTGCTCTTGGCTCCTGGACGAGGGGCTCCTAACTCTGGGACGGATGGCTCATGGCTCCGGGACGAAGTGCTTCTTGCTCTGGGCTGGAGGGCTCTTGGCTTCCGGATGGAGGCCGATTTCTCAATGGAAGTTTGGCCTCTTGGAAGGAGGGCGATTCCTGGTTGGAGGGTAGGCTCATTTCCTATGAGTGCCAGCCACTTGGAGCTTGTGGAGCTTCTCAGAGTTTGTCCTCTCAAGCTTAAGGGTGTCTGGCTTTATTGTGTGTTTTGTAGACGCGCTCCTCTTGCTTGAGCAACGTGAGACTCTTAACTTTGGAAAAGTTTTGTTGGGTTGGAGATGAATTGTGGGCCTGCTGTGGGGCCAGGCCCATGGCTGCTAGACGCATCACGTTTAATTGGGCTTGTGCCCCCCGATCAGTACCGTCCCCCCTCCCCTCGTGTCTCTCCCTGTGGCGGCGAAAAAGGAAAGAGTCCACAAATCATTTATGGTCTATTTGGGTCTTTGAATAGTCAAGAAAAAAGAAAAAAAAAAAATTGTATCCATCTGCAACATGAGGATTGCATGTTGTGAGAATAACTCGCGGGGTACTTCATAGCCATTTTCATATGCTTTTGTTGGAAAATACAATGCTCACTTATAAATTTTGGACCATTCATGCCATTTTCATATGCTTTTGGTGGAAATTATGAATTTGGGAATTTAGACATCATAGATTCTCTCATTTTCATATGAAATGTGGGGTGGGATGCAAAAATTAAGGAATCTGAAGGAGAATGTTTGACGCACCGTTGCTTACCATTGAACCAATCTGTTTATTTTTATCGATTTTGTTCCTAATCTTACAACGTGTTCCCATTCGTGGCATCCGTTAAAACCAAAAATGACCGAAGAATGTGATCAAGTTCTTACCAAATTCGATATGAATGTTGCATGGGCTCTTTTTTTGCTCTCCCGAAACTTCGTAAAATCCAAAAGAGTGGATGGAGCTTTGTTTTTGTAGCTTCCGTTTAATGGGTGTCGCTCGGTTGTTTATTCCGGGTCAATAAATGTCCATGAATATTCTTACAATACCAAAAATTGTGATGTCTCCTTGATAAAAGGTGCTTCTGATTGTGGTTGCAGCAAACGAAGGTTTTCAGAACAAGAAGCTGAAGAATGGTGGAAAGCAAACAAAGATAGGTTGCTGAGGAAGTATGCTCCGCCTCCAACAAATGCTACTCCATCAATGCCGCCCACCCCTCCACCAAATAGTAGTACTCCATCAGCACGACACGCCCCACCACCATCACCGCCACTGCCATTGCCACCGCCAACACCAAATAGCAAGCAGTCTGCTCCACCCACCCCTCCTACTGTTGAGGAAAAAGAGGCAATTTAAGCTTTACTGAGGTGCTTGCAATTTAAGCTTTATAGCATATAGTTAGGCAGCAGCGGTGTCACAACCTAGCTGCAAATGTGGAAAAGTGAAAGACGAAAATGCCCTTCAATTTTTTGTGAGAAGCTTAGCTGATATTCTTTTGTTCTCTCACTTCACATACCCTTTTTTGGCATTTGCATGCTGCCATTATTTTTGTACAGTAGAATAACATGTTAGGGTACCTTAAATATTGCACTATGTACACAAAATTTAGATGTTCAGCTACTTTCGGCCTGTCCTTAACCTTGTGTATAATTTCGTTTGGTGTGTGTTTGGTTTTAAAAAAAATTGAAAAGGTAAAAATATATA
>JAODPA010066860.1:0-10768 GCA_025585075.1 Nepenthes mirabilis
CTTCGGTCTTGGGAGTTACAAAATATAAACCTAATCGGGTACTGGAATGATGACACCTAAAGAAAATAAAACAAAAGTGTAAGAAAATAAAAGAAAAGAGTATGAGTATATTTTCCTCAACCTAATCTATCACAGCTCTCAAACGAATTCGGAGCCGTGGGCCTTGGATTTCTCCTTCTCTGTCTAACATCTCGTGCTCTCTCTCTTGGTCTCCAAAACGCCGAAAATAACACGCTGGAACCCTCGCGTGATAATTATATTGTGGCGTGCGCCCGCTCAAGCACTTGGCGGCCCAAGACATTCTATTTTTGCCGCCGTTTGCCGAGTTCGAGCACCCGGCGAGCATAGGGAATTCTGTTTTGGGTGCCGGCTCGGGTGCTCTAGCCTCCAGCGGCCTAAGACATTCTATATTTGTGTCGGATTGGTCATATTCTACCAAATCGGCCTCCGTTAACTCAACTTATTGTATATACATCGAATAATAATATATTCTAGTTAGAAGGTGGATTTAAAATTTTCTTTTTATTTTATCTATTTTATATCACGTGCACAGGATTTCAAAAGATCGAACTTTTTGAATTGGCCACCAAGGTTCTTTGTCAACCTTAACTTTGACCGGCTTGAAAACGAGGTCGGTCGGTTAGACATGAAGGGCCCGAAATAAATTGAGATACCACTAGGAGTCACAAATCACTCACAACCATAAAGTCAAGCGGAAGCATACTAATATTTATTAATTTTCACAGTAGAGTCATTTTATAAAATCTTTTCAAAATAATCAAAAGAGAATACATCAATTTTGCTCATGCACTGCTACTTAATCCCGATCAGCTATCCTATCTAACTAGTCCATCGGACTTCATTCTTTCTCCTATGGTATAAACTTATCATCATCTGAAAAATAGAAGATGGGTGGGCTAAAAAGCCCAAGAATGTACTCACATGTATAAATATATAACTTCAAGAAAATGTCATTTATGATAACAGAATGCATATAAAACATAAAGTATAAGTCAAGGTCCTTTTCATAATTCATGAATCAAAGTCATTTGCAGGAAATCTTAAAATAGAAACTGAAATCATTTTCATGTGAATGCATTTCAAAGTACACGCAAATCTTGAAACCAAATACTGAAAACCCACTACATTTAAGGCTTGCAACTCTCGGTCGTCTATAATCGCTACATTTAAGGCCTACAGCTCTCGACGATCATATCCCATGTCATAACTCATCAAATGCTACATTTAAGGTCCATAATCTTGACCATCCATACGCTACATTTAAGGTTTATAGTTTTGACCAATAAAATCGCTATATTTAAGGCATGTAGCTCTCGACTATCTATAATTGCTACAATTAAGGCCGTAGCACTCGACAGTCCATAGTTGCTACATTTAAGACCTGCAATACTCATGCCTGCCATTCAAAACATTTATTTTCGTAAATTATTTTCTTCTAACAATCTGAAGTCAAATAATGCAATTAATCGGACACCATAATGGCTTTCGTTCAATGTCTTAAAACCAAAGATCATTTTCATCAAACTGCCAGAGATCTTATTATCGAAAAGTCAGAGGTCTTTTTATCGAAAAGCCAGAGGTCTTATTATCAAAATGATCGGAGATCATTTAAACATGCAATAATCAAACTACTTTTAAATAGAAAGTAATCAGACTTCTTAAAACATGATCATGGCAAAACTTCATGCATTTAAGTAAAATAACCTGACATCATGAAATAACTGGACATCTTTACATAAACAAATAACAGGGCTTCTTTTAAATATATAGTTAACTGAGGTTCTTCCTTAATTCAAATGATCAAAGCAAATTATCATGGCATGCTTCACGTATAAACTTAACAAAGAGAACATAAAAATAATATTCCTTATCAGACTTTAACATAAATTGATCAAAAGCGTATAGTATACTTGCGTTAAAATATGAATTTAAAAACGGTGAGTATACTAGCCTTAGGCTTTTCTGATTTATGAACTCCCTTACTTCCACCTGACCGGAACTCTATCTCTCCATCTTCTCCTTTGCTTCTTTTTGTCTCCCCAAAATTTCACTCCCAAACTCCCAGACTTTGAATTTATAGGCAATAGGGTCAGTGGGAGTAGGTGAGGATTGGTTAATCACTTCGTATTTTTCTGCTTATTCCCCTTTCCTTTTTAGAAGATCAGTGGGATGGTTGGGAGCAGGTAACTTATTACCGATATTTTATTCATGTTTCCTCTAGAGAATTTCAGAGAATTCGAGCAGGTAAAACAGTTCAGCTACCCTGGCTGGACACTCTGTCTCTAGAAACTCACTGAATTGTCTTCGGAATCTTGGTCTCCAGAATTTGATCCAATTGTCTCAGGAAATCTTCTTCGGAAACTACTTAAATTTGTCTCTAGAAATCGTCACTGGAAAATTTATCACAAGGTCTTCGAAAAATTCATCACAAGGTCTCTGAAAAATTCATTACAAGGTTTTCGAAAAATTCATCACAAGGTCTCAGAAAAATTTATCACAAGGTCTGCGGAAAATCCATCACAAGATCTTCGAAAAATTCATCACAAGGTGTCTGAAAAATCTATCACAAGATCTCTGAAAAATTTATCACAAGGTCTCCAAAAAAAGTGGCTTTTGGTCTCCAGATTATCGTCTCCGAATTCATCGTCTCCGAAATTATTATCCCCGGAGATCAAGTTCTCCGGAAACCATCATCTTCAAATTCATCATCTTCAGAGATCAAGATCTCCGGAAATCAACATCTTCAAATTCATGGTCTCTGGAATTATGGCCTCCAGAAGCCATTTAATCCTATTCAAAAATGGTCTTCAGAAAAACATCTCTAAAATCTCATTCAATCCTGTCCAAAAAATGTCTACGAAAGAATTGTCCCAAATTTATCTTCGGAATTGACACAATTGTCTCCGAAAAAGGTCTTCGGAAAACGTTACTTGGAATTCAAGGTCTCCGAAAATCCCTCATGATCTCCGAATACCTTCTCAGGGTCTCCTGAGACTTATCATGGTCTCCGGACCATCTCTTTTGGCATCCAAGGTCTCCGAAAGTTTCTTCCAAGGTTTTCAAAAATCTTGTGCCTATTGAAACTTGGTCAACGCCCCTTTATTCCGGTCAACATTTCATCCTTAAATTTCAAGTCAACAACCCAATAATTTCGATCAACATTTCATCCTCAAATTTTCGGTCAACAACCCAATAATTCCAGTCAACTAATACTTCGTCAATTTCCCGGTTAACTTGCCAACATTTCTCCAGGTTTGGTGATTTTCATCATAACTTAATATTTCTTCCATTAAACCAAATTTTAATCATATAACATAATTTACTATATGTGAAAACCAAGATGTTATAATTTTTGCCGCTGTTTGTTGCGCTTGAGCACATGGTAGGTGCCATGCTGCTGGTGGCGTACTGGCAAGCAGCAGCCCGCTTTCGCCCGATTTTTACTTCTGATACATATTCTTTTGTGTACATTAAGCCTAGCCTTGATCATTATAATATTAATTACTTTCTAATTAATGTGTTTTGGAACTCAAGTCGTTACATATGCTAATGACAGTCTAGGACATTTTTGATCTTCGAAATTGCAAGCATGCATGCACTCGTATGAATAGTTAGAGAAGAAAATGAAAACAACAATTTTATTAATGAAAACGTGATACATATACTAACATTCCGGACCATGAATGCACATCTTACCTGGGCATGTCTGCGGTTTATTGATAGTATTTCTTGAGGTGGTTGGCATTCCAGGTTCAAGGGATCAGTTTACCATCCTGAATGTATAGCTTATACGCCTTGTTCTAGAGGAATGCTAAGATGAGGAATGGTCCCTCCCAATTCATGGAGAGTTTGTTCCTGTAAGCAGCTTTTCCCATTGCCTCTATACTCCGAAGGACCAAATCCCCAACCTCGAGCGGGCAAGCAATCACCCGCTTGTTGTAGTACCAAGCAATTCATTGTTGGTAGGCTACCCTCCACAGGTGTGCTACGTTGTGGGCTTTCGGGAGTAGGTTCAGATGCTCTTTGAGCTGCTGGGAGTTGTTGACGGGGTCGAATCATTCTATTCGGAGGCTAGAAAGCCCCACTTCGATGGGTACAACCACTTCATCCCCGTAGTAGAGGCTAAATGACGTTTTTCGTGTTAGTTCCCGTGGGGTCATCCTGTACGACTAGAGCACAGAAGGCAGCTCATCAGCCTAGGAGCCTCCTGTGTCTTCAAATTTAGTCTTTAGCCCACGCAACAGTGTTCGGTTGGTTACTTCAACCTAGTCACTAGCCTGCGGGTACGCCACGAACGTGTAAACCAGTCTGATGCGTAAACATGTGCAGTATTTGGTTAATCACTTGCCGGTGAATTGTGTTCCATTGTCAATTACTATGACCTCAGGAATCTCAAAATGACAAATAATATTTGGACGGACAAACTCTATTGCATTCTGCTAAATTACTCGTGCCAGGGGAGTCGCCTTGACCTACTTGGTAAAGTAGTCGATGCCAATGATAAGGAATTTTCTCTATCCATAGGCCAAGGGCATAGGCCCAAGGATGTCAAGCCCTCATTGGGAGAACAGTCAAGGGGCATGCAGGCTCTGCAACTCCGTGTGTGGCTGGTGGTTCATGGACCCGTGGACTTGGAAATTCTTGCACCTTTTGACGAAGTTCATGGCGTGTCGCTTTATCGTGGGCCAGAACAAACCCTGCTGTATGATTTTGAATGCAAGATTTTTTTCCCCAACATGCGAGCCGCACACATAGAGGTGGACTTCACCCAGTGCATACTTGGCTTCCCTAGGCGAGAGGCATTTCAGGTAGGCGGTCAAGTATCCCCGTCGGTATAATATTTTGTTGATAATCATGTACCAGCTAGCTGTCTTCTTTATTTGCTTGGCCTTCTCTACGTTTTATAGAAGTGCTCCATTCATCAAGTATTTTCAGTACGGGGTCATATAGTTGTCGCCCTTGGCCACCTACAGCACCTCGCACTCTAGGCTGACAATGTTAGGCCTGGCTAGGACTTCCCCCATGCTGTTGGCGTACTGTTCTTGAGACCCCATCGCCACGTCCTTGGCTAGTTGGTCGAATTTTCAGTTCTTTACCCTCAGGATATGCTCAATCTCAAATTTCTTAAACACCTAGGCTTGAGCCTGAGCTTGAGCCTTCGCCTGGTACTTAGTGAGCTGAGGGCTTGACACCTCGAAGACTCCCTGAATCTAGTTGACCATTAGCTCCAAGTTGCTGTATACAATCAACGCTTTCATTGAACACTTCTTGGCCAATTTTAGCCCTGTGTATTCTGCTACATTGTTGGTGGCCGAAAACACGAGCACTAGAGAGTATTTGATCTCTGAGCCGTCTGAGGTTTTGAGTATGACTCTGGCCCCATTGCCTGCTTGCATGGATGATCTGTCGATATAAAGGGACCAAGAAGTCCGCGAGGGCCTAGCCCTTCAAGGCCGACCTCGATCAAAACTCCACGTCAAACTCGCCCAACTCTATGGCCTTGTAGACCAATCATCTGGACGTCTTTTGTTTCTGTAGGATTGCCTTTAGAGGTTGGTCGGTCAGCACGACGGTTCGGTATGCTTGGAAATATGACGTTAACTTTCGAGGGGAGTAGATGAGGGTCAGAGCGATTCTTTCAGTGTGAGGATAGTGGGATCTGTGTCCGTCAGCACTTTGCTCACATAGTAAACGGGTCACTGCACATTTTTCTGCTATCGTATAAGCACCGAGCTCAGGTTCGTGTCCAATGCCGCTCGGTAAAGATATAGGTCCTCACCCTCCAAAGGAGAGGTTAGGAGTGCAGGGTTAGTAAGGTACTCCTTTAGCTCCTGGAACGCATCCTAGCGCTCGTCCGTCCACTGGAATCCGATTGCCTTCGTTCCTCTAAGAGCCTTGAAGAATAGTGGGCACTTCTCGGCGAATTTGACCAGGAATCGTGAGAGGATGATAAGTCTCCTTGTGAGCTTCTGAACTTTCTTCACAGTCCGCAGAGGGCTCATGTGATGGCTGGCTCTGATTTTCTTTAGGTTTGCTTCTATGCCGCATTGGGACACAATAAAGCTTAGGAATTTTTCGGAGGTCACTCCAAATACACACTTGACCGGGTTGAGCTTCATCTTGTGGACTTAAAGCACTTCAAAGGTTTTTGCCAGATCGTAGATATCATCATTAGTGACTTTGCTTTTGACGAGCATATAATCTACGTACACCTCCACGTTCCTTTCGATCTGGGCTTCAAATATCTTATTTACCAGTCGCTAGTAGATCGCACTAGCGTTTTTCAGATTGAAGGGCATGACCTTGAAGCAGTAGATCCCCTAGTCGGTCATGAATGAGGTGTGCTTCTCATCACCCGGGTTTATCATTATTTGGTTATAGCTCGAGTAGGCATCCATGAAATTCAAGAGTTCATACCCAGATATGAAGTCCACCAATTGGTTGATCCGTGGGAGTGAAAAGTCGCCCTTCGGGAAAGCTTTATTCTTGTTAGTAAAGTCGATGCACATCCGCCACTTGTCACTGCTCTTCTTCATGAGGACGATATTCGACAGCCAATTCGGGTACTATACTTCTCTAATGAATCCCGTATCGAGCAGCTTCTTCACCTTTTCCCTTATGGCTATTAGTTTCTCAACGGAGTGGTTCTTATACTTCTACCTAATGGATTTGTGACCAGGAGTGAGGTCCAACTTTTTGACCATTACTTCAGTCGGTATCTCGGGCATGTCGGCAAGGATCCATGTGAAGACATCAAAGTTTTTCCTGAGGAAGTCCACGAGTTGCTCATGGACTAGCATGGAAAAGTAATCGTCATTGTGTATACACTTCTCAGGTTCATTGAGGTCTAGGGGGATCAGCTCTGTCGTCTTGCTTGATTTAGCCTGTTGCAACATTGCTTCATTGTGGAAGTTTATGTCCTTAGTTGGTGGTTAGGTGCAGTGGGGGCAGCGACCTGGGACAGGTAGCATGTTTACCCCGTCATTTTCTCACCTAACGCTTCCCCCATTCTGTATGGAGTCGGGAACTTCACTTTCAAGTGAGGGATCAATGTCACAGTTTTGAAGGTGGTTAGAATGGTCAGCCCAGAATAGCATTGTAGACCGATGGTAGGTTGACAATGAGGAACGTAAACATTTGTGTGGCTGTACGCAGGTAAGTTCCCATTGTGACCTCTAGTTGAATTTCTCTCTGCACAGACAATAGTTCATTGTCCAAGCTGTACAAAGGGCCCTCGGCTGCTCTCATCTCATTCTTTTTTAATCCAAACTTAAAGAATGTATCAAGATATAATAAATTTTGAGAGCTTTTATTATCAATAAAAACTCATTTTAGTAGGTAGTCAAGTAAACCATCTAAAACGACGGCTGGTACAACAAGAGTTTGAATGAGGGGAGGTTACATGTGCCATATCGTTGTTATTAAAACTAATGATATCAGTCCTAACCCCTACTCTCACTCTCTTGCTAATGGATGTGATCTCGAGCTGGTTTGGCCACTGGTCCTAGCTGGCTTGCTCGAGATCATGCTGATGATGTCGGTGACAACACAGTTCCTCAATGGTTCCCTGGCTACCTCATTGGTGACCTCAGGGGCTTGCTCCGAGCTTCTCAGGAACCGTGGGAGGTCCCCCTGGTGGACCAAATCTTTAATTTTCTTCTGTAGGGCCAGTAATCCTCTGTGGTATGTCCTAGAAACTGGCAAAAATGGCGGTACTTCGTCTAGTCTCTAGCCTCTGGGTTCTTTGGCACTTTATGCCACCTTAGGAACTTCTCGTCCTAGATTTACATCAAAATGTTCGAGTGAGTGTTGTTCAGGGGTGTTAGGGTCAGGGGCTTGAATTCTTTTTAAACACTCGGCTCAGATCGTGGTTGCTTGCAGGGTTCCCGAGAGTGGTCGCCATCTCCATTTCTCTTCTTCCCAGTGGCCAATCCTTTCGGATATCGGTCCGCATGTTCGGAACATTTTACCTCGTTGGCCTCCTTGGCCGCAATGTAGGCCTGAGATATAGCCTCATCTTCCTAAAAGGACTAGAGGCGCTAGTGCGCCAAATGCTTGAAGAACTCCCTAACAGTTAATGTAGCGATGAGGGTGCTCAACTTCATCTTGTCAAATAGATGGGAGATTTGGAAAGCTTCTGTAGTGAAGTGATTGAGGAACTGCTTCAAGCTCTCCTCTAGCTTATGGCGCAGGCGGACCATATGTTAGGGCTGCTTCTCTTCTCTTTGGTTGGAGGCAAATTGGCATAGGAAGCAGTTAGAGGGCCGAAGGTCATGAAAGCAAAACCTGGCACAGGCTCTCCTCTAGATTAGTCGAAGGAGCGGATAGAGTTGAGCTGGTGGCTATGAAACCAGAACCTGGTGCCCCCTTGAGCATTAGGGAGAAGCATCGGCACATGATGGCCTTGCTTACTCTATGAAAGGACAGTAGTGTTCGGAAGTAGTTCAGGTCCATCGGATCCACACTCCCATCATATGTGTCCAACATAGGCATCTTGAACTTGAGGGGAGTGGCTCCGTTTGGATGTCCATGGAGAATGGCAGCCTCCTCAGGTCGAGTTCTTGTCACCCAGGCTCCCCTTTAAACACGTGCTAGCATATCTGTAACATCTTCAGGCACCTGCTTGTGAATATTGTCCACTTGACCATATAGGCGCACGGTTTTGTTCCTGACAGACAGCCTCTACCGCCCCCAAAATGCGTCCACAAGGGAGATGTATCCACGCATTTATAAAGCACGCTTCATTCCCCTCCCCATCCGATGTGGGACATCACAGTCCACCCCCTTAGGAGCCCAGCATCTGCGCTAGCACACCGAACTGGGCCCAATCTCTGATACCATTTGTAACATCCTCAAGCACCTGCTTGTGAATATTGTCCGCTTTGTCACACAAGCGCACGGTGTTGTTCTTGACAGACAGCTTCCACCGCCACCAAAACGCGTCCACAAGGAAGAGGTATCCATGCCTTTATAAAGCACGTTTCGTTCTTCTCCCCATCCGATGTGGGACATCACAATATCGTTTCCACATCATCCTCTATTCGAGGGGAGGACTTGCTCCTCTTCGCGTTGATGAAATCTTAGAGTTTAGAGATCTCTTTGGGGTTATGCAGGTCACGGCGGCTGCCCACGTGGGGCGGTCGCGTATTACATGATCCATCTCCTTTGGTTGTGGGCCTCCTGTTGTTGCAAAAATCACGGGGGTTTTGCCGCTCCTGGCTTTCTTTCAACACATTCCTACTCGAGAGGCTCCAAACTGTCATCTGAGCCCCACTGCCAAAGGCTACCTGGACCTCGGTGTCATTAGGCCTCGCTATTCTTACCGTCGGGGTCCTCGCCCCACGTCCCCTACATCTGGAAGTCGATGCCTGGGGTTTCAAGGGAGAGGTTGCCATCCACTGTGCGCCAGCTCAAGCACACAGTACCTAAAGTATCCGCTTCATGTCATCCATTTCAGCAGCCAGCTTGCACACATCGGGCTCTGGTGACTCACCGATATGGCTACCCACAGAGGGGTCATCGCCATGGACGACAGTGTCCCTTTCCGTGCACTAGGCTGCACTCTAGTGTTGACCCTCGTCTAAGTAGGAGAATGAATGTTGTAATGAATGGATAGACTTTTTTATTGTTCCCACAGACAGTTCCAATGATGTGTTTCTTGATCCGGGTTCTTATGCTGATTAGGAAACCTTCGGATTCCTTAACTCAGATGGATCACGAACGGGTTCAGTTTTCGCGTCCCTTAACTTAGGCCCTGTGCACCACAAACTATAAATAAGAGGTTAGAGACAACAGGATATTCCTCCATCGTAAACACTTTGACACTTAAGTCAAAAATCTTTCTCAAGGGATAGAAAAATATAAGCTTGGAAGTAAACGTGATGGGGAATGTAAGTATGCTAGAATGAAGGGGGTGCAAGCGGTGTTTTTGAGGGGGCTTTTGCTCCCCTTCTTACACTATTGAGAGTGGCTTACTAAAGTCACTAGATTGAGGCATTAGTTTGAGGGAAGAGAGCTGGTTCTTCCTCCTCTTTTTCTTGAGCGCAAGATGCTTGGATCAATCTTCAATTTCAAGTCAACGCTTAGGCTTTTTGGAAATGGGATTCTGGGTGAGGTAGGCTCTGTTGAGGGAGAAGGTATTTGGAGGCTCTATGGAGCAGGCCTTTGGGTGTGAGAACCTCCAACAGTTGGCTTACCAAAATTTGTCGGCCGCTGAGCTCTGGTGATAGCCAGCGATATCAGTTGTCACCTTATCGTGGCGCGGAGGCTGTCATCAGGTGGGGCCAACGCAAGTCTATTTGACTTTGCTTAGATTGGCTAAGTAGCTATTGGAACGGCGTGTACTGCGGCTTGTCAACGTTGACCCCATCTTCCATTAGCTGACATTCTCTGAGTCAGCGTCTCCTGTGCTGGCAACCTACCGCCGCTTCGACAGAGGTGTGGGCAAAGCAGATTAGGCGAGCGTTAGGGGCACCCAGTGGGTTTTGGTCCAAGTCTTTTGGGGTGGTGTCATCAGGCCAGGCCTATCTGTTAGTTGGACATGCCTACTATCAATTGGGCTTTGCTGGCTCTCGCCTAGATCTGTATTGAACCCATCAATATCATTTTTTAATAAATCATGTAAGAGCCAAATACTAATAATTAATTATGATAAATCTATACAATAACAAAAATTATGCCAAATTCATATATTTATAATCAAATATACCAAACTATACAAATAAATAAAACAGGCTGAAATCTTTAT
>JAODPA010066861.1:0-10768 GCA_025585075.1 Nepenthes mirabilis
GATGAGAATTTTACATATATGTTAAATATAAATATCTTAGTTATGAAATCATATCATGAATAAGTATTTGTAATAAAAAATACTATAGAAGTGAAGAAAGAATAACAATGAAGGAAGAAGATTTTGAATGTACTTATCTTAACTCCAAATTATCAAAAATCTTGCATCAACTCTAAATGTTGATCCCACTGGAAAATACGCTCGTACATTTCCTCAGGCGTGCACCGAGTGTAAGTACATCAAAAAGCACGTTCGAGCTCCAATTGGGCGTCCTTCAGGCATGACCTCTCTACCCATCCCATACATGGGTTTATATCAGGTGTTAATTAGGCATCCATTAACTCGATGTGACTTTGTTAAATCTTGACTTATGACCCAAATTTCTTCCTCTTTTAACCTTATTTTTAATTATTTCAACTTTATTAATTATGATTATAATACAATTCAAATTGATTATAAAAAAATTCAAATTCAAACCTTACATTTCTCCTCTCCTTTTAAAAATTGTGCCCTTAAAATTTTACATACCTTATTGAAAAATAAGTGCGGATACTTCTCTCGAATTTCATCTTCGCTTTTCCAAGTTGCTTCTTCATAAGAACGATTCCTTTATAAGATCTAAACCAACAGAATTACCTTCATCTGAAACACTTGATCTCTTTTTTTCAAAATCTGAACTAGTTCCTTAATGTATGTCAAGTCTTCATTTACTCTCAATGGTTCATATTTAATAATGTGCGATGGGTTATGAACATAATTCTAAAGTATAGACACGTGAAACACATTGTAAACATCTCTTAAATTCAAGAGTAGACCAATATGCAATCTACTTTACCAATTCTCTCCAAAATCTCAAACGGTCCTATAAACCTTGGCTTCAGTTTTCTCTTTTATCCCAACTCAGAAATTTCCTTCAATGGAGAAATTTATAGAAATATATGGTCTCCAACATTGAAACTCAACTCCGTCTCCTCCGATCAAAGTAATGTTTTGGGCAACTTTCAGCAACCTTCAACCGTCTATGAATTAACTGAACCATGTTGAATGTCTCTTGGATAACTTTCAGTCGCAAAAGTCTCCTATACCCAATCTCCTCACAATGAATTAGGGAACAATATTTTCTTTCACATAATACTTCAAATGGAGCTATATCGATACTTGCATGGTAGCTATTATTGTATGCGAATTCGGCAAATAATAAGTAGTTGTCCAAATTTCCTTTCATTTTTAAAATCGAAGCTCTTAATATGTCTTCTGGAATTTGAATCCTTTGCTCCAATTATTTATCCGTTTAGGATGATAGGTTGTACTGAACTTCAATTTAGTCCCCAATTCTTGATACAAACTTTTTTTAAAATTTGAGACAAATCTCAAGTCTCTATTTGATATAATAGAAATTAGCACACCTTGTAATCTAACCACCTCATTAATATATAATCTTTCTAGTCGATCTCTAGAGAATTGCATCCAAATGGTAATAAAATGAGCTGACTTAGTGAGTCAATCTATGATTACCCAAATAGTATCATGATTTCTCGGTGTCCTTGGTAATCCCATCACAAAACCATCGTTATGTCTTCCCACTTCCAGTTAGGGGTTGACATAGGTTGTTACAGCCCGTGTGATTTCTTGTGCTCGACTTTTAATTGTTGACATACTAAACATCTTTCTACATAGGCCACTATTTCTTTTTTTATGTTTTACCATAAAAATATCTTTTTTAAATCTTGACATATTTTGTTAATTCTTGAATGGATAGTATACTTTGATCGATGACCTTCATTCATGATTTCTTCTTTCAATTTTTAATATCTAGCACACATATCTGAAGTTGAAACCTCAAGACTCCATCGGCTGGAATACTAAAGTCCACTCTAGAATCCTTGTTGAAATCTCCAACAATATCTACCAAGAATAGATCATCCATTTGAACTCCTTTAATTCTTTTTAAAATCTTCGGTTGTACTTGAAAATAAGACAATATCATTCATGTAAGTTGGGAATACCTATTAATATCATACTGCTTCATATATTCCTGCATCTCTATCTCCTTAATCCTCAATTGAGCCACAAAACTTATCATTCGATGATTTAGATCATCCACCACAATATTGGCCTTTTTCGGTTGGTATTGAATATTACAATCAAAATCATTTAGGAAATCCATTCATCTTTACTATCTTATGTGTAATTCCTTTATCAGAAAATAGATACTTGAGACTATTGTAGTCCAAATATATCAAAAAGTTTCCTCCATATAGATAATGTCTCCAAATTTTAGTACAAAAATCTTTGCGGCCAATTCTAGATCATATGTCCGATAATTCTTTTCGTGCATCTTCAATTGTTTCAATCTATACACAACCACTTTCTTATACTGTATCAAGACACATCCTAGTTTGGTCTTAGACACATCATAATAGACCACAAATCTTTTTGGATCCTTTGGGAATTATCAAAATTAGGGCTATCGTTAGGCTGTTCTTCTATTCTTGAAAATTCTTTCACAGCCTCTGTCCAATTAAATTTAATTTCTTTCCACATTAATCAGGTTAGTGATATGGCAATTCAGAAAAAATTTTCCACAAATATTCAGTAATAACCCGCCATTCTAAAAAAGCTCCTACATTGATCACCGTTGTCAATCAGCTCCAATTAAGTACAAATTCAATTTTCTTGGGATTGACCAAAATGCCTCTTTTTGAAATTACATGCCCCAAAAATATAATTTTCTCAAACCAAAACTCAAACTTCTTTAGCTTGGTATACAAACTTCTTTCCCAAAGCATTCGAAGCACAATCATCAAATGTATTTCATACTCTTCATAACTCCTTGAGTAGATTAAAATATCACCAATAAATACCACCACAAACCTGTCAAAATAGGGTTAAAATATATGATTCATCAAATTCATAAAAGTTACAAGGACATTAGTCAACGTAAAAAGTATAACCAAAAACTCATAATACACATACCTCATTTGGAAAGCTTTCTTCACCACATCTTCCTTCTTAATCTTCAATTGATGATAACCTGAATGAATATTGATCATTGAAAATACTTGGGCCCTTACAATTAATAAAACAAGTCATCAATTCTTAACAATGAGTACTTGTTCTTAATAGTGATTTTATTCAACTCTCGATAATTTATGCACAATTGTATTTTTCTTCTTGATAGTAATCTTATTTAACTCTCGATAATCTATGCATAGTCTCATTGGCCCATCGTTTTTATTAACGAATAATATTGGGGCATCCCATTGGGACACACTTGGCTAAATAAAACACTTCTCTATCAGCTCTTGTAATTGTTACTTTTATTCTTTGAGCTCTAATGGTGCCATTCTATACAGGGTCTTTGATATGGGAACTGCTCTAGGCATAATCTCAATTTTGAATTCAATCTCCCGGTTCAACGGTAATCCTAGAAGATATTTTGGAAAAACATCCTCAAACATCCTTCAAACCAACATCATCTAGCAAAATGGTGAACACCAAGACTCAAGCTAGCATTCCTGCTAGAGAGGCTGCCTCCTCCCAACATGACCACTTAGCTGGTAATCAGGCCGGAGAGCAGCCTATCCCAATTTTCCTGGCTATGGTAGAGTAGATGAACAAAATGTCCCAGATATTCCAAATGTTCTACACACGTAAGGACAAGAAAAAGCAGGGGCTCAGTCCTCCTCAACTTCCATTCCGGCCTCTAGGCGAGAAGGCTAGAAGAAGAAGAGGCCGACCAAGAAGACTTCGAAGCTGGGCAACTCACATGCTCTGGTGGCCCCCAATACTTAGAGTCGTTCAAGGCTCGAAGGGCTCATGGGCTGTGGGACTCCAACTAAGAGCCCCAAAAGAAGAAGTCCTCGATACTCCAGGGACAAGCAAAGACCTCACACGTAGGAGAGAACCTCTCGGATCATCTGATCTGCAAGCAGTAGCAGCCGGCCGACAATGCGCCAAACCGCAGAAAAAATAGAGTTGATGACTTACCTCAACTCCAAGAGATCTGGAAACTCCTCTCGAGTAGAAGAAAAGGTCAAGAAAATCTAGAACCACGGGTTTAGGGACGACGACGAGCACGCTGCCGATCTAGAGAGACCTCCCTTCACCACGGAGATCTAAACTCGACCAATGCCGGCCAAGTTTAAGATACCGGCCCTGGATTCCTATGATGGGAGCATTGATCCCATAGACCACTTGGATCATGTTTGCACCCATCTAAGCTTCCAATTCCTGGAGGAGGCGGCAATGTGTCGATGTTTTCCCCTCACCTTGAAGGGGGATGCCCGGATCTGGTTCCATCAGCTTCTTTCGAACTCAATCCGGAGTTTTTGGGATCTTACTGATCTCTTCCTAGTCCAGTACGCTTCTAGCCACCGAGAGGAGAAACAATAATGGCACCTCATCCACATCAAGTAGAAGCAGGGAAAGAACCCGAGAAAGTTTCTAGAGCGGTTCATGACAGAAGCTTGGAGAATACCCAAGCTCACTAGCCAGGTGACTTCTTCAAGCACCTAATCCACAAAAACCCAAAAATTTTCCAAGAAGTGGAAGCCATCACCAAATTGTCTGTGGCCACTGAAGAGGCCAACGAGACAAAGCGTTCAAAAATGACCGACCAGCCTCGCACTTTGCTGGTCGAGGGAAAGAGGAAGAACGGGGGCGACGACAACCTCCAAAGGAAACAATTTAAGGCCAGGCTGCCGATCCAAAAGGAGTACAGGCCCGTCAACCCAACACCATTGAATGACATGTAGGCCAACATCCTCATGCAAATCCATGAGAAAAAGTTCGTTAAGTGGGCAAAACCACTGAAAAACACAGAGAGAGGAGATCCAACGAATACTGCGATTTCCATTGATCTCCAGGACACACCATGAAGGAATGCAAGATACTCCAGCAAGAGATTGAGGAGCTAATTCAGAGGGGCCATCTAACCAATTTCCTGAGGAACCCTAGGCAGAGTTCAGGTGGCTCAGGCGGTGAAGGGTCGAGTCAGCCCCAACCACAGAATCGGGTCACGGTTGGTGTGGCCAACGTGATGACCATCAGGCCTCCCAAGGCCTACCAGACAGATCACTAGAATTGGCGAGTTGGGCACAAGAAGTAAAGGGTGGAGGGAAATATCATTAATTTTACTGATAATGACATGATACATGTAATTTCTCTACATACTAAACCCATGATTGTATCTGCATTCGTTTCAAATGGTACTGTTAACTACCAACTGAAATAAATTTTTATTGATAATGAAAATTCGAGGGGTTTGCTTTACCTCGATGCGTTCTTTAAGCTATAGTTTAAAAAGAATCAACTTAAATCGGCCGAAAAACCACTATATGGCCTAGATAATGATCCACTAGCCGTCAAAGGGACAATGTAGTTAGAAGTCACCCTAGGCACATACCCTAGGATGGCGTGCCATACACTCATCTTCCTGATTGTTGACCTGTCCTCCGTATACAACATCATCCTAGGCCGGTTGTGCCTAGCAGTGTTTAAAACCATCACCTTAATACTACACCTTAAAATAAAATTTTCAACAACATGCAGTATTGGTGAAGTGTTGGGCGACCAAGTAATTGGATGGACGTGCTACATATTGCACATAGCACCAAGCGACGAAGAAACGCCCGTAGAAGAATTGGACGATCGAGACAAAGCAACCCTACAGCAAGAACAGTCTGACGAGGCCACCGACCTCATACCACTGAGTTCAGAGGACCCAGAGAAATATGTACAGATAGGGGGCTCACTTGCCAGACCCCTACGTGATGAACTGATAGTCGTCTTGAGGCGAAACACAAATGTCTTTGCGTGGACACCTACTAACGTGCCAGGGAGTCTGATCAGAATAATGGTCCACAAGTTAGATCTCTATCCCGATTGCAAGCTCATCAGGTAGAAGCGGAGAAACCACTCCATCAAAAAGCTCATAGCCATCCAGGAATAGGTAAAAACGTTGCTAGACGTCAGGTTTATTAGGGAGGTCCAACACCCAGACCGGCTCTTAAACGTTGTCCTGGTCAAAAAAAGTAACAGAAAATGGCAAATATGTATTGACTTTACCGACGTCAACAAAGCCTACCCAAAGGATAGGTTCCCTTTACCCAAGATTGACTTACCGGTAGACTCCACCTCTTGATACAATCAGTTGAGTTTCATGAACGCGTACGCTGGTTACAACCAGATCAGGATGAGCCCAGCGGACAAGGAGCACACCTCGTTCATGACCGATTAAGACACCTACTGCTACAAGGTCATATCTTTTAGTCTAAAGAATATAAGCATAACTTACGAAAGGCTCGTGAACAAAATGTTTGAGAAGCAGATTGGTCGCAATATGGAGGTGCATGTAGATGACATGGTCGTCAAGAGTAAGACCACCAACGACCATATTCGCGATCCGGCTAAATCTTTCGAGGTACTTCGTACACACAAGATGAAGTTAAATCCATCGAAGTGTGTCTTCGGAGTGTCCTTAGGAAAATTCTTGGGTTTCATCGTCTCTCAGTGAGGGATCGAAGCGAACCCAGAGAAGATCAAGGCCCTCACTGACACGTCTCCACCACAAAGTGTCAAGGATGTCCAGAGGCTAACCAAAAAACTGATGGCACTGTCACGCTTCTTGGCCAAATACCGAGACAAGTATTGGCCTTTCTTCAAGGCTCTAAGGGGGACAAAAATGAATGGTTTTCAATGGATTGCAGAGTGCTAGGCTGCCTTTGATGAGTTGAAGCAATACCTGGCTAGTCCGTCACTGCTGATGTCACCAAGAGACGGAGAAGAGCTGTACCTATACCTGGTGGTATCAGAGGCAGCTCTTAGCTCTATTCTGATGCACCAGGATTCTGACGCATAGCGGTCGTCTACTATGTGAGCAAAATATTGACCAACGTAGAGACATGCTATCCACGCACTGAGAAGCTCGCTCTGGCACTCATCTTCTCGGCCCAAAAATTGAGATTCTATTTTAAGGCTTATCGTGTGGTCGTTCTTACCGACTAGTCGTTCAAGAGCATCCTTTAGAAATCTGATATTTCTGCACGACTAGTTAAGTGGGCGATCAAATTGGAAGAGTTCAACATTAAATTTCGGCCTAGGCCAGCCATCAAGGGACAGGTCCTAGCCGATTTCATCATCGAGATCACGACCCTGATCGTCGATGAGTACCATGCTAAGGACACAGATCACCACCCATAAAAGCCAAAATGGGTCCTCAATATGGACAGTTTGTCTACCAACTCAAATAGCGATGCCGAAGTGGTCCTAAGGACTCCGAACGGGTTTGATGTGAAATACTCCTTGTAGCTCGATTTTTTGGCCACAAATAATGTTACCGAGTACGAGACCCTATTAGCCGAATTGTGACTAGCCAAAGAGTGTTCTACTAAACATTTGACCGTCTGTGGTGACTTAGAGCTAGTCATCAACCATATCAATGGGAGTTTTGAGGCATTCAACCCTCTCTTGGTTAAGTGTCTGGCTAAGGTGAAGGATATGATCCAGAGATTTGATAAGTTAAACCTGGTCCACGTCTCTAGGACTGAAAATTTGAAGGCTGACCAGCTCATAAGAGCGGTAGTAGCCGAAAGTGTAGAGCAATACTCGAGGAACATGCAAAAAGTTTTGGACACTCCTAACATAGAGAAACATGAAGCAATACAAGTCTCTGACGACGAAAACTAGATGATGCCATACCATAGGTACCTAGAGGACGGTACACAACTGGAAAGCACAAACGAGGCTAAACGAATCAAAAAGATGGCCGGCTAGTACACCATGATCGACGGAAGATTGTATCAACGGGAGTATGTGACTTCGTACCTCTGGTGTCTCACCCCTGAGGAAGCCGACTACACTTTAAACGAAGTCCACCTCGGGATATTTGGATCATATATCGGCGGCAAGAACCTAACGTTCAAAGTCATGCACCAGGGATATTACTAGCCAATAATAAAGAAGAACGCCCTAGAGTTTGTAAAGAAGTGTAAAAATTATTAACTCCATAAAAACTTCCACCACTAGCCGCCCACGGAGTTGAGATCCCTCTAGGCTCCTTTGCCCTTCGCGCAACGAGGACTCAATATTCTCGACCTATTTTTCACAACAACCTGACAAAAGAAGTTCATCATCGTGGGTATATACTACTTTACTAAATGGGTTGAAGCTGCCCCACTAGCCAAGATCATCGAGCATAACACCCTGAAATTCATCTGGCTAAGCATAGTAAGCAGATTTGGCATTCTCGAGATTATCGTGACTGACAACAAAACTAATTTTTGGGAAAATGTTTCACCAAATATTGTACTAGTCTAAGTATCAGATTGGTCCATACTTCAGTAACGTATCCCCTGGTGAACGGATAGGTGAAAGTCACCAACCGAACGCTATTATATGATCTAAAGACCAAGTTGGAGGATGTAGGGGGCTCTTGGGTCAATGAACTGTCCTCTATGCTATGGTCATATAGAATGACTCCCAAGAAACCAACTCGTGAGACACCCTTCAACTTCTACTATAGGACTGAGGCTGTGATACTAGTTGAGATCGGGCTCCCAAGTCTCAGGGTCGAAGCCTTCGATGCACTTAGCAACTCTAAAAAATCAGGAAATACCTAAACTTGTTGGAGGAAGCCCGCAACGTGGCCAGGATACGCATAGCCACCTACCAATAATGAATCGCCCATTGTTATAACAAGAAAGTAAAAGCACAACAATTCAAAATCGGAGACCTGGTCTTGCAAAGTATAGAGGCCACGGACAAAACAGCCAATCGGAACAAACTTTCCCTGAATTGGGAAGGCACGTTCCTTATCTCAGCCGTTCTGCAAAATAGAGCATATAAACTCCGAACCCAAAATGACAAGTTGGTCCCGCAGACATGGAACGTGGTCCACCTAAATTGCTACTACCAATGAAGACCCAAGTAGGTCATCTGTGTGATCCCACGCGTGCTTGAATGTACACTATTGATTAATAAAAGATGCTCTTTTCCCTTTACATCTGCATGTTGTTTTCTTTTTTTCCTTTTTGTTTCCATATGAATGCTTGATTGCAGCTTGCATAAAAATAGACGACCTAGACTATCTCTAAGTCGACCGGATTTTCACTCGCAATTAAATCTTGGTCATTTAAGTGGCCCATCAGCGGCCGACTTAAATCTTGGTCATCCAAGCGGCCTGTCAGCGGTCAACTTAAATCTTGATCATCCAAGCGGCCTGTAAGCGGTCAAATTAAAACTTAATTTCATCCCAAGTGGCCCATTTGTGGTCTAATATAAAACCTTAGGGGGTTTAAACGGAACACGTGACAACCTCCTCCGGTAGGAGATAGCACAGCTAGTCTATGATGGTCAATAAATCAAGACAAAGTGTGAAAAAACAAATGCTCTGACAGAAGATGTCCACCCAAAATCATAACATGGGCATCGCCATGTAATACGAAAGCTCAACTCATTAAACAAAAAGTGTGCTCGTATGTAAAAATAACTTGATACAATTACTCATCCTAATGACTCCTCGAGGACTGAGGATCCCTCTGAGGGCACAACACACATCTCCAAACAACCAGGTAGTGACGGTCATTGATCCACTCCGCACGAAATGGAAAATTCCGGAGGATGAGCCAGCAAAAAAAAATGACTAAAAGGAAAGCCGAAAAAAGTCCTGAAACTCGATATGTCAACAAAGTCCGTTCTTTATTAATAAGGCTCATTTACAAATATTATGAAAAACAAAAACAAAAGTACAAAAATTCCAACTAAGGGGTAGAGCTCCCACGAGGACATGGGGGAGGCCCCTGTGCGATCCGAGAAAAGTCAACTGGGTCCCCACACCATTGGGCTCCACGGTTCAAGGGGTCAAGGACACCAGTATGAAAGTCTGGATCCACAACCTTGACAATCTGGTGACAGATGTTGACGCCTTCCTAGAGCCTGGCCCACAGCATCTGAGTGACCTCCTCAGAGTGCAGATGAGTGGAAAAGGTGTTCTCTAACGAGACTATCTTAACTTGAAGCTCAACTGTGAGCCTCTCCGCCCAGACGACCCTCTCTTCCAATCCCGCCGACTGCGCCCTCAGCTCAAACAGCTTTAATTGGAGTGCAACCTTCTCCTAGTGCTTTTGAACTTGAATGCTCAACTGGCTCAGTTGCTCCCCTAGCTGGAGAATCTCCTCCTCCAAGACTTCAATTACCACCTCCCGCTGGAACAGTGCCTAATATCTTACCTTATTGCAAGAAATAAAAAGAAGTTAGGCTACAACAGCGGATAAAGAAGAAAGGGAGGGCTTCGAAGAAATTATGGGGAAGACATTTCATTTCTTCCTTCCTGATGGGCCCTGTGACTCAAGACCTAATGGTGGGAGACTTGAAGCGGCAGCCTCCTGAGCCTACTCAGCAGTAGCTTCTCCAGTGGACTCCTCAGGCAAGACGGCCAGGAGACTTGGAGCGATGGTTTCCTATGCCAGTTCTGCAATAATCTCAACTGCCACAACAAGCTCTCCGGCCGTCAACTCCTCTGGCTTCGCAGACAACTCAACGGCTGGCTCCTCCAATCCGGCACCGCCAAGTCACTGGGCAACGATGGCTCAGCAGCAATACCTCCCGTGGTGGATCCCTGTCACGAACCCGAACCAAGCAGGTCAATTTAAATAATTTATTATAATTTCTAAAATCTAAAATCCCAATTAAATTTTAGAGCCAATATTACCAAGTCCCAAAATTCGGGTGTGACAAACCAAATATACACTCAACAAAATTAAAATCA
>JAODPA010066862.1:0-10767 GCA_025585075.1 Nepenthes mirabilis
AATATTATATTTTGTGATTGGGAACTATCCTTGAGAAAATCACATAAATAATTTTGTGATAAAAATTCTATTTATGTACAATATTTACAAAAATCAACTTGATACGTGGAGTTATTGATACCAAAATATTTCCATTTTAATATTTGATGGGTCCTGTACTACTATAGGTAGGCTCAACACCCAACCCATTCGTTGGTATGCCAAGAAGACTGAGGCCCAGGGAGATACAATAAAGTGCGAGGCCCAGGAGGCAACATGTCTAGCCCAGTTGCGGCCCAACTCACGACAAGTAGATGAAGAAAATCACTAAGTAGGTCGAACAGGCAGCCCAAGTGGACCGACAATTTGCGACACAAGGAGCCCTCCAACATGGCCGTCAACAGTCTGGTTGTAGCAGCCTGTGCAAGCATGCATAGCCTGCAATCTCTGGTGGGACAATCTGGCAGATGTCCAGTAAAGACCACCAATTGTCACACAACTACCCTAAAATGACAACTGATATTGGCGACCTCCATGGTTGCCAAAACAATTCAACAAATCCTAGTAGGACAGCTGTCACCAGGATTGGTGCCAAAATAATATCAACACCAGCATTACAAATACCCTTCACCCCAACTAGTGAAAAAGAGGGAAGTGGATGATTCTAGCCACCACTCACTCAGAGAGAACAACATTTGCTCTCGATAAACCAGACGAAACAAAGAGCTATCACTCACACACTCTCTTTCCAAAAGTCGCTCCTCGCCAAACACACCCATCGGAGCCAAAACTTCCATCGTTGCTCTAAAACCTCTCATCGCCGAGCACACCCATAGGAGCAAAGCCCACTGTCACCACTCTAAAGTTGCTCCCTATAGGGCGCACCTACCAGAGCTATGCCCTCTGACATCTCTCCAAATCGCTCTGCATCAAGTATTAACATCAGAGTCAAGACATCCGTCATCATTCTCATTCACTTCACCTATGCATCATTGCACTTTATATCCTCTATCTTTCTTTTATTTTAAAAAGATTTCTGACTTGAATATCATAAGATATAATAGGAAGTGAGTTCCACCAATTCTCTGACCTCTTATTTGTTCATTATATTGCGTAGGACCCAAATTATCAGAGATGGAGGCTAGATTCGCCATGAAAAATTAAAAAAACTCCCTAATTTGTACAACCCGTATTTATGGACACATCATTGGCTCTATTTGTGAAAATGACTTGAAAGTCGAACCACCACACTTGCAAACAAAATATGGTCAATACTAGGGTACAAGCCAGCATGCCGGCCAAGAATACCACCACCCAAGGCAACAACCCCTCAGTGGATAGCTATACGAGCGGATGGCCTGAACTTAACATACGCATACTCACTACTCAAATGGGAGATGTGCTCAAAATGTTCCAGATGAACAACGCGCATTTGGACAAGCAACAGCAAGGGGCTCACACCTCCATAACACAAGTTTTCGCCTTGAAGCAAAGGAATTGGGAAAAAAAGCCACCTGACCAAGAAGACCCATGGCCCAAAGATGCTGAGGCCCATGTGGCCTCGAGCAGCAAGGCTCGAACATGACTGGAGGGTCGACTGAGTCATGGGATGCAAAAGGACAGCCTAGAATGGCGAAATTCCCACTACTCCTGTAACGACAGGAAGCCCTTGGCTCAAGGAAAAGCCAGTTGAAGTATGCGACAACCATGAGCTGGCGGTCACTAGGATCCACATTCCTCTCCAAACCATTCAGAGTTGAGGATCTTCCTCAATATTAAGAGGATTGCATCCTCCCCTCAGATGAAGGAAAGGGTAGAGAAGATGTGGTAGCACATGTTCAAGGAAGACGCTGGCAAACACTCCACGGATCTGAAGAGATCACCGTTTATAATGGAGATCCGAATGCAGCCGCTCCCCTACAAATTCAAGATGCCGGCCCTGAAACCTTGTATGGGAGTTTCGACCCAATGGACCACTTCCGCATTCTATTGAGCTTCCGGGGCTTGGGCGAAGCTATCAAGTGTTAATATTTTCCTCTGACCCTCAAAGAGGATGTTCACACTTGGTTCTACAATCTTCAACCGAACTCCATCTAGTCATTTGATACACTTGCTGACTGCTTCCTATCGCAATTCGCCTCTAACCGGAGGGAGGAAAAGCAACCGTGGTACCTCGTCCGCTTCTAACAAAAACGAGGTGAAAGCTTGAAGTGCATCTTGGCTCGATTCACTATTGAGGCCTGACGGATATCCCGGCTGACCGAAGAGGTGAATCTCAGCACCTTCATCTCTACTCTGGAGTCAAGTAACGTTTTCAAACACTTGGCCCATTGGAATTCTCAGACCTTTCGAAAGGTTGAGACCATCGCTCGCACTTATATAGTAGCAGAGGAGGCGAACAAAATAAAGCGGTTAGAGTGCACAGACCGGCCCCCAGAGAAACCAACGAATGAGAAGAAGAGGAGCAGAGATGACAATTGCTTCTGGGGCCCCCAAAAGCAGCCGTGAGCGAAACCTGGCATCTAGACGGAGTTCAGGCTCCCAAGCCTGACTCCTCTGAATGACACTCATACTAATATTCTGATACAGATTCAGGATGAAAAATTTTTGAAATAACCGAAGGCATTGAAGATCCCGGAGGGAGAAAACCAGTCAAAGTACTGTCACTACTATCGATCTTCGAATTACAACACCGAAAACTACCAGACACTATAGAAAAAGATTGAAGACCTAGTCCATAAAGGGCGCCTTAGCAGGTTCTTATGGAATCCGAGGCAAGCCTCTGAAAGAATAGGCGATGACATACCAGAACAGCCAAGGAACCGAGTCGCGGTTGGGGTCGTTAACATGGTGTCAACTCATCTGACCAAGAATAATGCCCCAAACCACCCAAAGACAACTTCCAGAAACAAAAGGCCAAGGGTAGGAGTTAGAAATGAGATCATTAGTTTTAGTGGCGACGATATAGCTCATGTAATAACTCCTCACTCGGACCCCGTAGTTGTATTGGCCCTCATTTCAGACGATAAGATTAACTACCAACTGAAACAGGCTTTTATTGATAATAAAAAATTTTAAAATTTGTTCTATTTTGATGCGGACTTTAAGCTTGGCCTGAAAAAGAATCAGATAAAGTCAACCGAGGGACACCCGTATGGGCTGGACAACGAGTCAATACCCGTCCAAGATGGCATCAACTAGAGATCACGCTAGAAACTTACCCTCGGATGGCCTCCAAGATGCTCACGTTCCTAGTGGTGGACTTTTCCTCGGTCTACAATGCCATCTCAGGATGACCCTGCCTGGCTACCTTTGAGGCGGTGACATCAATCTCGTACCTGAAGACGAAGTTTCTGACTTCGTTTAGCGTCAGAAAGGTCCTAAGTGACCAAATGACCCACTGAATGTGCTACCTGTCCCAAATCACTCCGACAACCATCAGTTAGCCGATTAAGAATCTCGACTTTCAAGACGAAACCACTTTGCAATAGGTCCAGTCTGGCGAATCCACCAACCAGTTTTCCTTGGACTCTAACGAACCTAAAAAATGTGTGCAGATCAAAAGCTCCCTGACAAGCCCTCTACGTGACTAGCTAATAACCTTCCTCAGGCAAAATTTTCTACGTTTTTGCGTGGATGCCCGCTAATATGTCAGGGATATTGATCGGAGTAATAGTCTATAAGTTGGGTCTTGATTCCTGTCACAAACACATCCGATAGAAACATAGGAACCACTCCACCCAAAAACTAATCGTCATTCACAAGGAAGTGAAAATGTTGCTCGACATAGGGTTCATTAGAAAAGTCCAATACCCAAATTGGCTTTATAACGTGATCCTCTTTAAGAAGAGCAACGGGAAGTGACTGATTTATGTCGACTTCACCGACGTGAATAAAGCCTACCCAAAGGACAGCTTCTTGTTACCAAAGATTAACTTGATGGTAGATTCTACGTCCGGCTACAAGCTACTGAGTTTCATGGATGCCTATTTCAGGATGAGCCTGGACGATGATTAGTATTCTCTTTTATGACAAAATAAAGGATATACTGTAACAAAGTTATACCCTTCGACCTTAAAAATGTTGGAGCAACTTACCAACAGTTCATGAATAAAATGTTCGAAGCCAAAAATGGTTGGAATATTGAAATGTACGTAGAAAATATGCTCATCAAAAGTAAAGCCACTGGCGATCATGTTCGTGACCTAAGCGAGGCTTTCGAAATTCTTCGAACGCAGCAAATGAAGCTAAATTTGGCAAAATGTGTGGTTGGTGTGACGTCAGGAAAGTTCTTGGGCTTCATTGTTTCCCAATGAAAAATCAAAGTGAACCTAGAGAAGATAGAATGTATCCTCAATATGAGCCCCCTTGGACCGTGAAGGAGGTCCAAAAGCTCACTGGAAGGCTCGTTGCTCTCTCCCAATTCCTGGCAGAATTTGTGAAGAATTACCCATCCTTCTTCAAAGCTTTGAAAGGGACCAAGGTAACCAGCTTCAAGTGGACAGCAGACTGTGAAGCTGCCTTCCAAAAACTCAAGGAGTATCTTGGTAATCCTTATCTCCTGACTTTACCCAAAGAGGGTGAAGAGCTGTATCTGTACCTCACGGTCTCTGATACGACATTGAGTTCGGTCCTTATCCGACAACAATCCGGCATACAACAGCCGGTACGTTAGTAAAGTTCTAACAAACACCAAGACTCACTACTCGCATGTCGAAAGGATCGCGCTAGCCCTTATCTACTCCCCCTAGAAGCTGCGTCTGTACTTCCAAGTGTACAAAATCGTTATCCTAACTAATCAGCTGCTGAAGGGGGTCTTGTAGAAACTAAACACATCTAGACGATTAGTCAAATAGGCTATTAAGTTGGGTAAGTTTGACGTGGAGTTCCGACCGTGGCCGGCCATGAAAGGTTAGGCCTTCAAGGACTTCATCATTGAAACACGCAACTCCATTCCAAAAACCCTTGACCTTACTGAAGACGCCAACCAGCTAGAGATTCCACCCTGGACCTTACATGCCGACAGGTCATCGACGCAAGTGGGCAGCAGATTGAGGATTCTAGACAAGTCGAAGATAAAATACTCGATGACCCACACATTCCCATCCACCAACACTGCTGAATATGAGACACTACTCGTTGGATTTCGATTGGCAAAGGAGTGCTCAGCCAAATCCCAGATCATTCACAGCGATTCCGAGTTGATCATCAACAAGGTTCATGGGAACTTTGAAACTTCAAAGTATCGAACCATCTACTCGCGAAATACCTCACCAGAGCAAGGGGCCCGACCCAAGCATTCAACAAGGTTAAAGTGGTCCGTGTCCCGAGGAAAGAAAATTGGAAGGCTGACCAATTGACAAAGGCTATGGCAATTGGAAATTCAGAGCGGTACGCCAGAGACATATAGGAAGTCCTCACCACTCTGAGTATAGATGACAGCGCTAACTAGATGACCTTATACAAGGGTGCGTGACCGACGACATCATACCAGAGAGCCCGAAAGAGGCCAAGCGTGTGAAGAAGATAGGAGGGTGGTACACCATCATGGATAGGAGATTTTACCGCCACGGGTACTCAACCTCGTACATGAGGTGTCTTACGCCAGAAAAGGCTGATTACGCGTTGGATGAGATGCACCTTAGCATTTGTGGGTCACACGCTGGAGGCAAGAATCTAACCTTCAAAATCATGCGGTAAGGCTTCTATTGGCCCTCGATGAGGCACAATGCCATAGATTTCATGAAGAAAAACTAGAATTGCCAGATCCATGAGAACATGCCCCATCAACCGCATATGAAACTACAGGCCCTACAATCTCCCTAGCCGTTTGCAATGTGAAGGCTCAACATACTCGGTCCTTTGCCCATAGATTCGGGCAGAAAACATTCATCATAATGGGTATAGACTACTTCACTATGTGAGTCAAAACCTCCACATTGGCACGAATCACATAATAGAATGCGATGGAGTTCGTTCGCCAGAGTATCGTATGTTAGTTTTGGATTCCCAAGGTCATAGTGATTGATAATAGAACAATTCACTGGCAAGTGGTTTACTAGTGTGCGAGTCTACAAATAAGGTTGGTTCACACTTCCATCGCCTACCTGCAAGCTAATGGGCAAGTGAAAGTAACAAATTGTACGCTGCTACATGTGCTGAAAACAAAGTTAGAGGACACTGAAGGCTCCTGGGCAAATGAATTGCCATCCGTCCTATGGTCATACACGACGACCCTGAGGGAGCCGACCTGCGTGACGCCCTTTAGCCTATATTATGGGATTGAAGCAGTTATCTCAATAAAGGTCGGACTTCGTAGCAACTCTCAAAGGCTCAGGGAGTATCTCGACTTGCTCGAGGAAGCTTGAGTCGCCGCACACTTGTGAACAGTAGTCTACCAGCAGTGAATTGTAAGGTAATACAACAAAAAGATGAAAGCCTGTTGGTTAAAAATGGGGGATTTAGTCCTACATAGCATTGAAGCGACAGACAAAACCGCCAATAGGAACAAGCTCTCTGCTAACTGGGAAGGATCGTTCCTCGTCTCGACCATCATCTAAAATGGTGCGTGCAATCTATGCATCCAGATCGGCAAGCTAGTCCCAAGGATTTGAAACACCTCCCACCTCAAAAAATACTACCAATAAAGCTCTACTGCACCCAGGTAAGAAAGACAAGCATCATCTCGAATACTTGTAAAACATAACATGTTTTAATTAATAAAATGACTAGTTATTTATCCTCATATGTCCATATGAGTGCTTGCTTGTTTCTTTCACGAGCTCAAATGATCTAGGCTGCCCCTAAATCAAGTAAACTTTTGTTCACTCATAAGTCAATCTACAAACAGTCAAAAAACCTCAGTCCCAATACCGAGCGGCCTATATGCGATCGAATTCTAAACCTCGGTCCTATTTCCAAAAGACCAATATGCGGTCGAATTTTGAACCTTGATCCTGTTTCTGAACAACCCATGCACAGTCGAGTTCCAAACTTTGATACCGCTATAGAGCGACCCATGAGTGGTTGGAAACCATGGGCCGAGAGACTCGCAAACAAAGCATCAAATCCCCCGTCAAACGGCCACTAAAACCTTAGGGGCTTTCATAGCATGCATGTAAAACTCCCTCTAAAAAGGATGAGCACCATCAATTAACCATGGTCAGCGGGTTAGGACAAGACACACAACAGCCACGCTGCCCTCCTGTAGGGTTGAGCACCAATGATCGCATGCAGACGATGGCCTATGACACCACCCAAGACCAGCGGCTGTGGCCATGCAACCCAACCAACCCTAGTGGAGCTCACTTACAAATGTGCCACAACGTCCCATTCATGGGAAACAGAACCACCACATAGAATCAAAATACTGCGACATTCCCCCAAGGGAATGAGTACGGTCAGGCTAATGTGCCCAAGAAAAATACAAAAGCAGTATACCGATTGGAGGAAGGACGATCCTGGGGCTCAGGGCTCCTTGACGGACGAGACGAAAGTCCAACGGCATCTCAGGCAAAGCCCAACGAACCTAATTGTTGCTGAATATTGGCATTCATCAAATGAATATTGAGACTGGAAAGCCCGGGGCCAACTCCTCAAGACGGAGCCCGATCCTTAGCTCACCCTCGAGTGAGATAATTTGACCTAAAGCACGGGCATAAGCCTCGGAGAGCTCTCAAAGTCTCACCTTAGACTCGGACAGAGCTTGGTCAAGATAATCAACACATGCCTGATTCTGGAGTGCCTCGCCTACAGCAACGTTGACCCAACGCTCCATTTCCTTAGTGACTTAATCAGTACGCGCGCGCAACAAGTGAGCGATCTCATCCCCTCACAAGTGTGCAATTTTCTCCCTCCATTAAGACACTCTCCGCAGCTATCAAGCAGAAAAGAGTGATGAATCAGAAGCCACAATGGAAAAATATGCATGTAGGAGTTCATGCTACCTCCCAGAGAACGAACTTACCTAGTAGGAAGACCAAACAGACTCGAAACCAAGGGCGCCCTCAGAAACTCTAGGGGCCTAAGAACCCAGGCCTCCGAATGGCACCCATCCTTAGCGGCCTCCGCACCTACCGAATCCTCTGCTCCAACTCCCACTGACATCTTCTCATTGGAGCTTACCTCATCGATTGAAGACGTAGGTTCAAAGGAAGATGATGATCTCGTTGGCCAAGCCAACTGGTTAGAAATGTTGATGAATCTTGTGTCAGCCATTTGAAGACCAAAGTAGAAATCGATCAAAAGAAAAGGTGGCAAGCCCAGGGATTGAAATGTTCGCTGACGTCAAGCGATGAAGGAAACGGTAAAGGGCTAGTGCTTAAATAGCCAGTGCCCCGACCTAGCAATCACATTGTTTGAAGGCAACGAAGCAATGGGTCTTTTTGCCAGCGCCATTATGACGTGTGACGTGACGAATCCCATCACAATCAATGTGCTCTAGCACTTCAATTGATACCACGATGGTGACATAGCTCAACTATCGATGCCTTGGTGCATCACTTCCCTAGATCGCAAACAGACGGCGTGCAGCCCTAGCAAACTCATGGCTAGTGCAACTTACCACATCCCAACCGAGTGTCAAGACAAGCCGCCACGAGTTGAACCGCTAGAAGGCTGAGTTGCCAATGAGGCCGCACCGTCAAACTAACGAGGACTAACTAGTCAAAAGCAACATCAAAAGATTCAAATCATTCAAAGTACATAAGAGTGTTAGTGCCATGAGATGAAGATAGAAAAATGCCCAATAGTTTCATTCATTAATTTCTTTTATAAAGTATAAAACTTAAATCAGTGGGCGTACAGAGTAACAAGAAAGGAAAAAATACATGGAGTGATGACCCAGTAGCATTCACTTAAATAGGTTCGGGGAAAACATGCGTGACAGAACTACGAAACGTAGCTATTTTCCCACAGAGTATCTTCCCGTCAACCGTCCCAACCGAAGACCATACGTGGCGAGAGATGAATGGAAAGCCATTCCCTTGAGAAGAGCGGGGCAAGGCACCTCCACCCTCACACGGGAGGCTCGCCCTTCCGGAGATCTTCTACCGAGACCAATTGGAGCCGATGGAACTAAGCCAAACCCAACACGGCTACAACGGCCTTGTCTCGAGTAAACTATGGAAACACCTCCTCCAACACATTTGAAAGCAACCCCGTTAGAGGACATTGAAAGTGAGGGTGCTCGCCTTTGGCCTGAGAGCAAGCCAACGGGCTGGAGCACCTACCCTTCAAAATTCCTCTAGCATCGGACAACCGAACGCCAGCAGGAGGAGGAAGATAACAGTGGCCCTATGACTAGACCACCCTTATCACAGTAAGAGAATAGCCCAAGTAGGGAAATTGCGGAAGATTGTGAATGCTTCTTCAAATCTCTCAAAGCTCCATCCAATCCTAGCCGATAGTAGTGCAGACTCCATGTCCGCTCCAGTCTCTTGCATCGTTCAGCCAATAGAGAAGTGGTTGATGAAGCGAAGTGTAACGAGCCCTCACTTTATAGTTGGAAAAGCAGATTAAAGAGCTATTATTGTAAAGAATTGCATCTGCTAGGGCCATCCGCAAAGAATCGCTAGGTCAAGAAAATTGTGCCCAAATCTTTTCAAACAAAGTACTAAATCACTAGGCACCGGCCTAGAATGAAGCAAAATGCCTCAAGAAAGAACACTTAAAAGCAACCCTTGCATGGAAACGTCCCATCATCGGGCATACCGAAAACTAGCAAAACCTAGCCACCTAGCGTGGGGGCTAGTGATGGGTCCTGTACCACTGTGGGCCAGTGCAGCACCCAGCCCATCCGTTGGCGTGCTAGAAAGACTAAGGCTCAAGGAAATCCAGCAAAGCACGAGGCCCAAGTGGCACCACGTTTGGCTTAGTTGCGACCTAACTCAGAACGAGCAGATGAAGACAGGCGCTAAGAAGGCCCAGCAAGCAGCCTAGGTAGATCGACCAATCACGGCACAGGAATCCCTCTAGCCTAGCCGTCAACAGTCTGGTCGTAGCAATTTATGTAGGCATCTGGCACTTACAGCCTTCGGTGGGATAGTCTGGCAAATGTCCGACAAAGACCATCGATTGTCTCACAACCACCTCAAAATGACAACTGATATCAGCGGCCTCTAAGGTCGCCAAGAAACTCCAACGAATCCTGGTGGGACAGCTGTCACCAGAATTAGCACCAAAAATATATTGACACCAGCGTTACAAATACTCTTCACCCCTGCTAGTGAAAAAGGGGGAAGAAGACTATTCTAGCCACCACTCACCCAAAGAGAACGATTCTCGCTCTCATTTAACAAGACAAAACAAAGAGCTCTCACTCACTCTCTCTCAAAAAGTTGTTCCCCACCAAGCACACCCACTGGAGCCAAATCCTCTGTCATCACTTTAAAGCTGCTCCCTGCTGGGCGCACCTACTAGAGCGAAGCCATCCGACATCTCTTCAAGCCGCTCCTCATCAAGTGCAAATATCAGAGTTGAGACCTTCATCATCATTCTCATTTTCTTTATCTTTGCATCATTGTACCTTACATCCTCCATCCTGCTTCCCTCTTAAAAGGATTTCTAATTTAAGTATCAGAAGATAAATTCGGGAGTGAGTCTCATCAATTCTCTGATATCTTATTTATTCATTCTGTTGTGTAGGACCTAAGTTATTAAAAATAAAGATCGAACCTGCTTAAATTCAACAAACCATAAAAGATCAGGACTCCCTAATTTATACAATAATTCAGATCGAGAAACGCATCAATATTTTTATTAAAATCTATCTAATATTATAAATGCATA